>JAIUZE010005434.1:0-43618 GCA_022085475.1 Heliosperma pusillum
AAATAAGACTCGGAACAAAAATTCCTATTTTAAAAACTTAAGTTCTACTGAAAAGTGTTAGTAAATATTTTTACTAGAAAAATTGGCATTTTTCGGGTTGTTACAATTTTGTGGAGGACGTTCCACAAATGGATTAGGACAGTTACGTTTGTCATGATGTGCCATTTGCTTGTAGTTATTGCACATGCGTTTCGGCTTACTTGCACATGCGACAGCTTTTGCCTTATTAGACAGCATCCTCTTTCCACTACCTTTGTTCTTCGAAATTTTCGGTGGCAGTCTTGTAATCTCGTTATTTGTAGCACAACCAAGTAATTCTTCTAACTCTTGATGCTTGGTCATTGGCGGAACTGAAGGTAGGAGTTTTTCCCTAAACTCTTTTATCAGTTTGCAAAGGTCCTCAACATGTTCCTTCTCCCGTCCAATAAGTACACCCATTCTCTCGTGTACTTCTGACCACAATTTCGTCATTTCAATATGCTTTTTGTCAATGATATCCACATCACCCACCCCTACACACCCCTTGTGATTGCTTTTTATATCACGTAAAGCATCCTTCGTCCACCTTTTAGCAAATGATGACTCGGGTATCTTCTCCAGCCCATTACCTAAGTAAATTCATAGAATATGCCTACATGGTACACCCCTTCTTTCAAATAACTTACATGTGCAGCTACTCTCTAACGTACCTGCATCAAATTGACACAACAATGACAGTTTAGTAACTGTATATTCATACAATGCATGTCTGGTAATAATAATATTAGAGTTTCACAAATAGATGTCTGCATGTAACTTTAAGCATGTATATTGTAACTCTAACTACTATTTATGAAACTTTAGTTCATCACCTAAAGAAGTGTGTTTTTGACTGTTGTTGTGTCTTGTATACTGTAACTCTAACTAGTTTTTATGAAACTCTAACTACAATTTATGAAACTTTAGTCTATATAGTCTGTAACACTAATTATTATTTATGAAACTGTTGTTGAATGTTTTTATGAAACTCTAACTAGTTTTTATGAAACTCTAACTACAATTTATGAAACTGTAGTCTAGATATTCTGTAACTCTATTTATTATTTATGAAACTGTTGTTGAATGTTTTTATGAAACTCTAACTAGTTTTTATGAAACTCTAACTACAATTTATGAAACTCTTACTACAATTTATGAAACTCTAACTAGTTTCATTAATTAGTTATAAAGTTCCATAATATTGTACTAAAGTTACATAACATATTAATTGAAGTTACATAACATATTAATTAAAGTTACCAAACTTTCTGTTGAAGTTAGAATTTTATCGATATAATATGTAACTGTATTAAACAGTGTATGTAACTGTATATAATTTTTGTGGTTGCAAATAAATAGTGGGTGTATCTGTATTACCTGGGTTGTATTGTACAATGAAGGTTCGATTTCTCAAAGCATCTTTCACCGTATTCAGCTCCATGTTGGTACTTTCCGAGAACCCTCTAGAAGTTAATGTGTTTGTCGAGCACTTGTACTCTTCTTGAAATTCCTCAAAAACCGCATGTGTGAATAACCTCGCTCCGTCACTCTCTAGAGCAGACTTACTGAACAACTAAGGCGTTGATTGTCGATTTTCGTTGTCAAGTCTCTTATGTGTTTGTCTTTGCTGATCCATAGCACTTTCAAAGCGCATCCAGAATTCAACTAACGTACCACATTTGTGCTCGAACCGCTTAAAAAAACTGTTCTCACTTTCCGACCTTTGGGTAGTCCTCATGACAGCCCCCATTTTAAGATCTCTGCAGTGGGCCATCACCCATTGATTCCTTTTATCATAGCTTTCTTCAAACCAATCCCCCTTTCCAACTCCGTGTTCCTCCATGATTTCTACCCATCTACTGTCAAAGTCGGAATTCTCTAGTTCTTCGTCCCAAACGATACTATTTAATTTCTTCAAGAAATCAGGGTAGTCCTTCCTCGCGGTCCCAAACTTGCTGGGTACCTTATTCATAATATGCCACATACAAAAACAGTTTCATAAATAATAAATAGAGTTACAGAATACATGGACTAAAGTTTCATAAATTGTAATTAGAGTTCCATAAAAACTAGTTAGAGTTACAGTATACACGACTCAACAGCAGTCAACAACACACTCTAAATTGGTGTTAGAGTTTCATAAAAACTACTTAGAGTTAGAATATATATGCTTAAAGTAAAAAGAAAAATATTGCAAAACTACAACATACGCAAAATAATAATAAAGATTAACAAATGAATTTACCTTATTCATAATATGCCACATACAAAAACGGTGCCTCGCTGTCTTGAAAACCAGTGGGAATGATTTAATAATACCCGGGTCTTGATCGGTAATTAAGTACTCTGGTTCCTTACCTCCCATTGCAATGAGAAACCGTTTGAACACCCAATTAAAAGACTCAAAAATCTCATTTGCAATAAGTGCGCCACAAAAAGTGACGGATCTCTTATGATTGTCCACACCTGTGAAGGGTGTGAAAATCATAGAGTATTTGTTTGTTGCGTAGGTGGGGTCGTATGAAACTGCATCGCCAAATACCTCATAATTTGTCCTGGCAACACTGTCTGCCCAAATAGCCCGACAAAGGCTATTATCTTCGTCAACTTCATAATCAAAGTAGAAGGCGGGCCGCGTCTCGGCCATGCTCTTAAAATGATCAATGAAAAGCTGCCCATCCCTTTCATGTATGAAACACTTTACATCTCTTTGAAAATTTTTGAAGTCGTTTAAGCTGGCTCCAATATTCTCGAACCCCTTCACACGCTCCTTACACATCCTGTAAGTCTTTGTCGCTCCTATTTTTAGCTGCAATGAAAACACAAAAAAAGGACGTTTTACCATAAATGTCAATTCTAA
This sequence comes from Heliosperma pusillum, assembly GCA_022085475.1. Lineage (NCBI taxonomy): Eukaryota > Viridiplantae > Streptophyta > Magnoliopsida > Caryophyllales > Caryophyllaceae > Heliosperma > Heliosperma pusillum. The sequence goes on from JAIUZE010005434.1 coordinate 2,879, forward strand.
GCCTTCAATGTCTGATATAACAATAAAACAATGTGTCCTGCAAATGACTACGAAACATTACAATCAAAATGCTATAATATATTAATGCAACTCACCCTTGAATTAGATACGATCATTGCCTTGTGATATTTCGATATGTTTTTTGATAACTTCTGAAACTCTCTGTCCTGTATTGAAACTAGTTCATGATTGTGTCCCTCTTGGAAGCGGTTAATCATCAAAATACCTTTTCTTGAAACTAACCTAACCCTAGCTTTGCAACCAATCCTCTTAATGTTTCTTTTCCTTTCCTGCGATCCGACTATGTCGTCTGTCCTTACAACGGCTTTGTAAGGAAAACCCTCCCTATTGCACACCAGCAGCTTCGACTTTATTGTCCCGTCGCGCCACTTCTTTGTCGTGTAACGCCGGACATCAAATCCGCAAGCAAGCGCATAAACCTTGTAAAACGATACAGCTTCCTTAACATCTTCGAACTCCATGCCGATGAACGGTTTGAATTCCTCCTCCACCCTTCTACAAAATCCCTCCTCACCTTCAGTTGATGCTGTATTATCGTCACCTGTCACTGAAACTTTAGATAATCAAGGATAGAAGTGTGTTGTTGACTGTTGTTGAGTCGTCTAAACTGTAACTCTAACTACTGTTTATGAAACTCTAACTACAAATTATGAAACTCTAACTACAAATTAGGAAACTTTAGTCTACATGAAACTTTAAAGGTAACTTTTAGACATATACATGTAACTCTAACATTTTATAATGAAACTTTGAATTTTTGTAACTGAAATTTCTGAAATTTGAACTAGCCTGACATTTCATTTCAACAGTGACTTATGTAACTATAATTTATCTTCACGTAACTTTAATCAATAAAGGATATAACTCTAAGTACTATTTATGAAACTCTTTCTATTTATGAAACTGTAACTCTAACTACTATTTATGAAACTCTAACTACACATTATGAAACTCTAACTACAAATTATAAAACTCTAACTACAAATTATGAAACTTCAACCAGTTGCTTATACAAAAAGAAGTTTATCATCATCTATACCTACATTCATTCATCATCAAATTTATCCAGTTCATAGTAATTGTTCATGATGCAAAAATTAAACCTGGTAACCCATACACAAACTTATAGAATTATGAAACTCTAACTACAAATTATAAAACTCTAACTACAAATTATGAAACTTCAACCAGTTTCTTATACAAAAAGAAATTTATCATCATCTATACCTACATTCATTCATCATCAAATTTATCCAGTTAATAATAATCGTTCATGATGCAAAAATTTAAACCTGGTAACCCATACACAAACTTATAGAATTATGAAACTCTAACTACAAATTATAAAACTCTAACTACAATTTATGAAACTTCAACCAGTTGCTTATACAAAAAGAAATTTATCATCATCTATACCTACATTCATTCATCATCAAATTTATCCAGTTAATAATAATCGTTCATGATGCAAAAATTTAAACCTGGTAACCCATACACAAACTTATAGAATTATGAAACTCTAACTACAAATTATAAAACTCTAACTACAAATTATGAAACTTCAACCAGTTGCTTATACAAAAAGAAATTTATCATCATCTATACCTACATTCATTCATCATCAAATTTATCCAGTTAATAATAATCGTTCATGATGCAAAAATTTAAACCTGGTAACCCAAAAATAAAACGATTATATTGTAACAAAAAAACAATATAACAAATCTTAATTAAGAATCAAAAAATTACCATTGTTGAGCAGTATAATCTGCATGTCAGCCATAACAGCTCCTTTGTGATGAAATATAAGGCTACGAAAGGCGGCCTTCAGTTGAGAGAACTTTAGAGAGAGAAGTAGGTTGATTAAAAGGAAAAAATTGAAGCGTCAAATGGAAAATGGTTTCATCAAATGGAAAAGAATGAGTGAGTCGGGGAAAAAAAAGGAGAAGATGAAGCATTGTTTTTGTTTTCACGTATAACACTAATCAATGAGATTCTAATTATTGTGAATTTGTCAGTATTGGGAGTACAAAAAGCAGACTGCATGTAATTAATATCTAATTTCACTATTTAATTACAAAAATCTCTAATTTAATCACAACCATCCATTTCATTTAATCTAATGGTTAGTATTAGGACTTAGGGACTCAATTATGGAGGTGGACTCATTATAACTTGCCTCTATATATATATATATATATATATATATATATAGAAAGGATCATGTGAGTCCTTATAGAAATAGTGAGTCCATAAGTCCTTTTGTGAGCCATTGGATCTTGAAAATGAAGGGTTGAGATGAAAACAAGAAAATGGTCATTAGTGGGTGTTTAATCCACTTCTCTCACATCCCCACTAATCAAACCCACTAATACATACCCAATCCAAACCCTAATACTTATACCCTTCCCTCATCTTTTTCTCTCATTTTAACATCCCCCACTCTCTCTCTACCTCCCTTATCTCTCATCAATACTCTCAAATAAAAAACCCAAAAAAAACAATCCAAAAATCAACCCCTTCTTTCCTCCGCCGCCCTTCCTCTGCCGCCCTCACCACCGCCCCCACCACGCATCACCGCCGCCCTTCCTCTTCCTCTGCCGCGCCGCTCCTCCTCTCCTCCACGACTGTCCTCCACGGCCACCTTCACCGCCCCTCTATCGTCCTCCTCACTGCTCTCCTCCACGGCTGCCACCACCTGCCACGCTGCTACCCTCCTCTCCCGCCACTCTTCTCTCCTCCTCCCCTCCCTTCTCCTCTGCCACCGCCCCTCTCCCTCTTCTTCTCCTTTTTTTTTTTTTTCAGATTTGCAACACTACCAAATAAATAAAACAAATATTAGATTTAAAAATATATGTTTTGTTTATTTTTTTTGTTTTTCCTTTTTATTTTCAGATCTGAAAAAATGTGTCAAAGTTCATCTAATAAAGTATCACATATTGTGTATTAAAGTCACACATATTGTATATTAAAGTAACACAAATCTCTATTAAAGTTACACGCTTTATTTATTAAAGTTAAATATATCTCTATTAAAGTAACACATATTATATATTAAAGTAACACAAAATAACCTTATTACACTTGTTGATATTATTAAAGTAACATACATATTATTTTGATTCTATATTTTTATTTTTTAGATCTCGTTATTATTTTTCAAATTTTTATGTTTGTTATTTTTTCAGATCTAAAAAACTGCTAGTTTTTTTTGTTAGTGTTGAAGTTTCACATATAATCGCTGAAGTTACACTTTTAGTAACTGAAGTTACCAATATAATGACTGAAGTTACACATTTTTTTTGCTGAAGTTTCACATATAATGATTGAAGTTTCTCATATAATAATTATTTTAATTTTGTTATTTCTTATAGTTTTTTATGTTTAGATCTGATTTTTTTGAGTTACACTTTTAAGGCTTGAAGTTACACTTTTAATGCTTGAAGTTACACTTATAAGGCTTGAAGTTACACTATTAAGCCTTGAAGTTACACTTTTAAATAATAAAGTTACATTATTAAAAACTGAAGTTTTTATGTTTTTATTTTTTAGATCTTATTATTATTTTACAAGTTTTTTATGTTTATTACTTTTTCATACCTAAAAAACCACCAGTTTTTTTTTTTTGTGGTAAGTGGTGGTTTCACTGAAATTTCACATATAATGACTGAAGTTACACTATTTTGTACTGAAGTTACATTATTTTAGACTGAAATTACACTATTTTGGACTGAAGTTACACCAGTAATGACTAAAGATAATGTCTTAAAATTTCATTATTAAAAATTGAAGTTACACTTTTAAGGACTGAAGTTACACTTTTAGGGACTGAAGTTACACTATTAAGGTACTGACGTTATACTATTAACAGACTGAAGTTATGCTTGAAGTTGTACATGAAGATATATTAGTAAGGACTAAAGTTACCAAAATATGTCTTAAAATTTTCAAATGACTAAAGTTACATAAACATGTCTTAAAGTTACATACACTATGTCTTAAAATTAAAGTTACACAAATACGGTTTGAAGTTACACTTGTAAAGGCTGGAGTTACACTCATAAAAAGGTTCAAATCATATAAATTATCTTAAGTTACAAAAATTCAAATTTGTACCGTTGAAATCATATTTTAGCTTGAAGTTACACAAATAATGGTTGAAGTTACAATCAGAAAAGGCTAAAATCACATAAAATTGTCTTAAAGTTACATAAATTCAAATTCATATAGTCGAAATCACATTTTAGCTTGAAGTTACGCAAATAATGGTTGAAGTTACACTCGTAGTGACTGAAGTTACACTCATAAAAAGGCTAAAATCACATAAATTTGTCTTGAAGTTTCATAAATTCAAATTTATGTAGTCGAAATCACATTTTATTTTGAAGTTACATAAATAATGGTTGAAGTGACACTCGTAATGACTGAAGTTTACCCATAAAAATTCTAAACTCACATAAACTTGTCTTGAAGTTTCATATTCCATTTAATCTCGAAATCACATTTTAGTTTGAAGTTCCACAAATATGGGCTGAAGTTACACTCACAAATCTCAGAAATTCAAAAGTGCTCAAAAGTGATTAACTAAAGGCTAGAGAGAGAAAGTTAATTAATTAGTTCATAGGTAAATGATTAGTGTTAAGTGTGTTTTTGTCTCTACAATCTCATCCATCCATCTCTCTCATCCAATGGCCAAGATGAGGACTCATGGACTCACAAAAATTGGTGGACTCATAAGAACCTATCTATCTATATATATATATATAGAGAGAGAGAGAGAGATAGAGAGAGAGAGAGAGATGAGTTCAGATGAGTCCACCTTTTTGGTTGAGTTCCTAAGTCCTAATCTAGACCACTAGATTAAAGAATAGATGGATGGATGAGATTAAAAGCATTAATGACACTCAACTAATACTAATAAATTTCAGATTTGAATTTTTGTAACTTTAACATAATTTTTGTAACTTTATGACAAATTTTTGTAACTTTATTATTTTACGAGTGTAACTTCAACTTTTGAGAGTGTAACTTTATCTAATTTATTCATTTTTTAGTGTAACTTCAACCTTTAATAGTGTAACTTTAAGTTAATATAATGTATTTTATATTTTAATTTTAGTTTATGTAATTTTATGAAATACTTAAGTAATTTTATTCATTTACTAGTGTAATTTCAGTCTTTTCCAAGTGTAACTTTAGCGTTTTTAAGGCCATTTTGCATATAAAAATATGAAACTATGTAATATAATTTGATTTTGAATATATTAAATTGAAAATATGAGTATTTTACTTAAGTTTAGTCAAATTTTAGGTAACTTTTATCAACTGTCATGTAACTTTAGTCTAATTTTTCGTAACTTTAGTCTAATTTTTTGTAACTTTAATCTAATTTTTTACAACTTTAGTCCAGTTTTATGTTATTTTAGTCCAATTTTATGAAACTTTAGTCTAATTTTTTTGTAACTTTAGTCCTTTATTGTGTAATTTTAGTCAAAGGAGTATGTAATTTTAATAAATTTAGTTCAACCACCACCACAGTCCCAAACACGCCGTAGACCACCACACCACCAATCACCAACCACCACGACACTAACCACCACCATGATACACCCACCACCACCACCACCACCACACAGATCTGAAGAAAAAAAAAACGACCACGACAACCACCTATACCGCAACACCCACCTCCCCTCAACAACCTCAACCCACGCAACCCAAATGTTACAACCACCATTAGACCACCACCGCCGCAACCCACACCACCAAAAATCTAGATCTGGAAAAAAGAAAAAAAAATAAAGGGACAGAAAGAGAGGAAAGAGGCGGGAGGTAGAGGGGAGGAGTGGAGGCGGGAGGAGGACTGGAGGGTGGAGGAGGCCGAGGATGGTGGCGGGAGGGTGGAGGAGGAAGCCGAGGATGGAGGCGGGAGAAGGAGGCCGAGGATGGAGGCGGGAGGAGGAGACCGACAGTGGAGGAGGAGGCTGACGGTGGAGAAGGAGGCCGACGGTGCAGCAGGAAGCCGACGGTGGAGGAGGGAGGACGGCGGTTGGTGTGGTGTTCGTGGTGGAGGGCGGCTGAGCTAGGGGAAGGACGAAGAAGGTGGTGGGTCGGTTGGCTGGAGGTGGTGGTGTAGCGGCGGCGGCGGTTGGAGATAGTGGAGCTTTTTTTTTGTGTAATAGTGTGAGTGAAGAGAGAAAGAGAGAGAAAAGGGGATGAGAGAGAATGAAAACTGAAAAGTGGTTGGGAAATTAGGGTTTGTGTTAGTTTTATAGGTAGGGTTTTCAATTTGTTTTAATCTAGAACCTTGATTTGTTTGATCCAATGGTCAATATTAGGACTTAGGAACTCAACTTAAAATGGTGGACTTACCTGATCTCATTTCTATATATATATATATATATATATATATATATATATATATATTGATAATAATAAATGTTTAATTTACTGTGTGTGATTATTGATTATCATTGTTGTTAATTAAGATAATTTATTTATATAACATATATATATATATATTGAAATGTAGATACATAATAACATGAAAAGATTAGAACGATAATAGTGGATGTATGAAAGATTAGACGAAAAAAGAAACCCAAGCTGATATTTGCAAATGGGGTGAAAGAGTTTATTGAATTCACGGAACAATCTAGTGAGTTTAAGGATTTAGGCGGTGAAATGAGGTGTCCATGTAAGAAATGAGATAACTTAGCTTTTAAATCGAAAAGGGAGGTTCAAAATCATCTATGGTCGAATGGTTTTACTGATAATTATTATGTATAGAAGTATCACGGTGAGAAACTCGCTACCGAAGAGAGTTCAAGTAGTATCGTAGTTAGTGAGAATCCTTACCGGGAGTTGGTTGACGATGCATTACGTGATAATGTTGAGCAAATAATGGATGCTCGACTTAATCCCGACAACCTTAGCGATGAAGCATTCGTTATACCCCACATCCCCAAGTTTCAGCCTTTTTTAGAATGTTAAATAAAGCCGAACAGCCAGTGTATGAGAGAAGTAGTATGAGTTTGTTGCAAGCGGCTGCTAGGTTGATAGCACTCAAATGTGAGAGCAACTTATCTCTTAGATGCGCCAATGGTTTTATTCCGTTCATTAGTGACATTAATCCAAAAAATAATCAAATGGCGCGCAATTTTCAAGAGATTAAGAATTTGCTTAAGGGACTCCAACTACCCCATGTGAAAATCGATGCATGTCCTACCACTTGCATGCTTTTTTGGAAAGACAATGCTAATCTTGAGGAATGTACCAAATGTCATGCCTCTCGGTATAAAGGTAAAAAAGAATTTAAGTGGCCGGAAGCGAATACCTTGTAAATCACTGACGTATTTCCCGCTTGCGCCAAGGTTACAACGACTATTTGCAACCAAACACATAGCATGTGAGATGAGTTGGCACCATAAAAACTCTCGATTAAGAGAAAAAGGGACAATGGCAGACCCAAGTGATGGAGAAGCGTGGAAACATTTCGATAGAGAACATCCAGAATTTGCAAGTGAGCCTCGCAATTTTCGCCTAGGTTTGTGTACAGATGGATTTTCACCTAAGTTTGTGTACAGATGGATTTTCACCTTATGGCCAATTCGGGAAGTCTTACTAATGTTGGCCCGTGATTGTCACCCCGTACAACTTACCCCCTTGGTTATGCATGAAGAGGCAATTTATCTTCTTATCTATGATCGTTCCAGGTCCTAGTAACCCTAAAGCAAAATTGGATGTCTACCTCCAACCGTTGATCAAAGAGTTGAAAGAACTTTGGGAAAACGGTGTGGATACTTAAGATGTCTCTAAGAAACGTAATTTTCAATTAAAATTGGCATTACTGTGGGCGATCAATGATTTTCCTGCATATGGCATGCTTTCCGGTTGGTCCACAGTCGGATACCGTGCTTGTTCTTATTGTCTTCAAAAAGATCTTAAATCCTTTTTTCTTAAACATAGTCGAAAGGTTTGTTGGTTCTATTGTCATTGTACTTTCTTGAAACCTGATCATCTTTTCCGCAACAATTATAAGCATTTTCTAAAGAATAAGAAAACTGATAATACCACAGCTGCAATCAAATTAACCGGTGCTGAGGTCTGGGATTCGGTAAAAGGTTTACCAAAAGTTGTCGAGTCTTCTGCTAAAGAAATGAAAAGATTGAAAGACGACAAAACTGAAGGTTGGTGGAAACAAAGCATATTCTGGGAACTTCCTTATTGGAAGACATTGTTGAATCGACACAACTTAGATGTTATGCACATTGAGAAAAACTTTTTTGAACAGCTTATCAACACGGTGATGAATGTAACAAAGAAAACTTCATTTGGCCCTAAGGGTAAAGCTGACTTTCTTGAGTATTGCTTGAAACGACCCATATCATCTAGGTTTGTTTTAGAGACAGCGGAAAAGAAGGCTCTATGCAAATGGGTCGCTAGTTTGAAATTCCCGGATGGTTATGCTTCAGATTTGAGTCAGTGTGTTGACCATAGAAATTTGGTGTTGCATTTTATGAAAAGTCATGATTCTCATGTCTTTTTGGAACGGTTACTTCCTGTTGCATTGAAACATTTACTCCCGGCGAATTCTTGGAATGCTATAACTGAGATAAGCCAATTTTTTAGAGACTTGTGTACTTCTACGATTAAAGTTGATTCCATGGAACATCTAGAGTCAAACATTGCGGAGATATTATACAAGTTAGAAATGATATTTCCCCCTTCTTTCTTCAATTCCATGGAGCATTTACCTATTCACTTACCTTATGAAGCGAAGGTTTGAGGACCTGTTCAATATCGATGTATGTATCCATTTGAGAGGTTCCTTAATCATTTGAAAAAGAAGGTTGGCAACAAAGCTCGGGTCGAGGGTTTCATATGCAACGCTTTTTTGTTAGAGGACATACAAAACCGAGCTAAAATGGGGGTTAAAATCATACAAATATTCACTTATCATTTAGGTTGGAGTGATAAGGACCCAATTGAAGAAAATTAATTTTACTTGTTGAGAATTATATGTATATATATTGATAATAATAAATAATTAATTTACTGTGTGTGATTATTGATTATCATTGTTGTTAATTTCGATAATTTATTTATATAACATATATATATATATATATATATATATATATATATATATATATTTAAATGTAGATACATAATAACATGAAGAGATTAGAACGACAGTGGATGTATGAAAGATTAGACGAAAAAAAGAAACCCAAGCTGATATTTGCAAATGGGGTGAAAGAGTTTATTGAATTCGCGGAACAATCTAGTGAGTTTAAGGAGTTAGGCGGTGAAATGAGGTAATCATGTAAGAAATGCGATAACTTAGCTTTTAAATCGAAAAGGGAGGTTCAAAATCATCTATGGTCGAATGGTTTTACTAATAACTATTATGTATGGAAGTATCACGGTGAGAAACTGGCTACGGAAGAGAGTTCAAGTAGTATCGTAGTTAGTGAGAATCCTTACCGGGAGTTGGTTGAAGATGCATTACGTGATAATGTTGAGAAAATAATGGAGGCTTGACTTAATCCCGACGACCTTAGCGATGAAGAAGTTCGTTATCCCCCACATCCCCAAGTTTCAGCCTTTTTAGAATGTTAAATAAAGCCGAACAACCAGTGTATGAGGGAAGTAGTATGAGTTTGTTGCAAGCGGCTGCTAGGTTGGTAGCACTCAATTGTGAGAACAACTTATCTCTTAGATGCGCCAATGGTTTTATGTCGTTAATTAGTGACATTATTCCAAAAAAATAATCAAATGGCGCGCAATTTTCAAGCGATTAAGAATTTGCTTAAGGGACTCCAACTACCCCATGTGAAAATCGATGCATGTCCTACCGGTTGCATGCTTTTTTGGGAAGAAAATGCTAATCTTGAGGAATGCACCAAATGTCATGCCTCTCGATATAAAGGTAAAAAGAATTTAAGGGGCCGGAAGCGAATACCTTGTAAACCACTGACTTATTTCCCGCTTGCGCCAAGGTTACAACGACTATTTGCAACCAAACACATAGCAGGTGAGATGAGTTGGCATCATAAAAACTCTCGATTAAGAGAAACAGGAACAATGGCACACCCAAGTGATGGAGAAGCGTGGAAACATTTCGATAGAGAGCATCCATAATTTGCAAGGGAGCCTCGCAATGTTCGCCTAGGTTTGTGTACAGATGGATTTTCACCTTATGGCCAATTCGGGAAGTCTTACTCGTGTTGGCCCGTGATTGTAACCCCGTACAACTTACCCCCTTGGTTATGCATGAAGAGGCAATTTATGTTCTTATCTATGATCGTTCCAGGTCCTAAAAACCCTAAAGCAAAATTGGATGTCTACCTCCAACCGTTGATCAAAGAGTTGAAAGAACTTTGGGAAACCGGTGTGGATACCTACGATGTCTCTAAGAAACGTAATTTTCAATTAAAAGTGGCATTACTATGGACGATCAATGATTTTCCTGCATATGGCATACTTTCCGGTTGGTCCACAGCCGGATACCGTGCTTGTCCTTATTGTTTTCAAAAAGATCCTAAAACCTTTTTTTTTAAACATAGTCGAAAGGTTTGTTGGCTCGATTGTCATCGTACTTTCTTGAAACCTGATCATCCTTTCCGCAACAATTGTAAGCATTTTCTAAAGAATAGGAAAACTGATAATACCACAGTTGCAATCAAATTAACCGGTAATGAGGTTTGGGATTCGGTAAAAGGTTTACCAAAAGTTGTCGAGTCTTCTGCTGAAGAAATGAAAAGATTGAAAGACGACAAAACTGAAGGTTGGTGGAAACAAAGCATATTCTGGGAACTCCCTTATTGGAAGACATTGTTGATTCGACACAACTTAGATGTTATGCACATTGAGAAAATCGTTTTTGAACAGCTTATCAACACGGTGATGAATGTAACAAAAAAAACTTCATTTGGCCCCAAGGGTAAAGCTGACTTTCTTGAGTATTGCTTGAAACGACTCATATCATCTAGGTTTGCTTTAGAGACAGCGGAGAAGAAGGCTCTATGGGAATGGGTTGCTAGTTTGAAATTCCCGGATGGTTATGCTTCAGATTTGAGTCGGTGTGTTGACCATAGAAATGTGGTGGTGCATTCCATGAAAAGTCATGATTGTCAGGTCTTTATTGAACGGTTACTTCCTGTTGCATTGAAACATTTACTCCTGACGAATTCTTGGAATGCTATAACTGAGATAAGCCAATTTTTTAGAGACTTGTGTACTTCTACGATTAAAGTTGATTTAATGGAACATCTAGAGTCAAACATTGCGGAGATATTATACAAGTTAGAAATGATATTTCCCCCTTCTTTCTTCAATTCCATGGAGCATTTACCTATTCACTTACCTTATGAAGCGAAAGTTGGAGGACCTGTTCAATATCGATGGATGTATCCATTTGAGAGGTTCCTTAATCATTTGAAAAAGAAGGTTGGCAACAAAGCTCGGGTCGAGGGTTCCATATGCAACGCTTTTTTGTTAGAGGAAATTTCAAATTTTTGTTCCCCTATATTTTGAAGATCACATTGACACAAAAGCGAAGGACTTGGAGGTTGGTGTGAATTCCGATAACCAACTAGATTCAAATATACCCGAGTTGTTCAATGATGACTTGGGAAATACTACCGGGAAATGTATACCGAGGTACTTAAATGAGAAAGAGTTTGAAGAAGCTCATTTTTATGTGCTAAGAAACTGTGGGCAATTTTTAGAGACTTATAAAAAGTAAGTTATTGATTCATTATTACACAATTAACTTTTAATAGTAAAATTAATTCATTATTATATTATAGTTAAAACGTACATTACTAATTAAAACATGTCATGATATCACGTCTTATTATAGGGAATTTGAGACGTACATCAAACTCACATATCCTGATGTCACGTCTTATGATGATGTTTGGAGCAAACATGACAAAAGTTTTTCGAAATGGTTGGGAAATGAAGTAAGATCACATTTCAATTTCTTATTAACTAATAATTAATATTGAGAATATAACATCTTAATATAATTAATATATTGTTTTATTGATATCTAGGCTTATAGATTGAAGGATCCTTTAATAATAGCTCTAGCAGGGGTCCAAGTAACTGGGTGAGGACATGGAGAAGATATTCTATCAATGGCTATAAATTTCGTGCTTTTAAAGAGGGAGTTGATGTTCCGAAAGCTACTATAAGCAATGGGGTTTGTGTGAGTTCTACTGAAGGGTTGGACTACTACGGAACCCTTAATGAAGTAGTTGAGTTTTCTTATTATACCGACTACAGAATTTATGAGGCCATATTGTTTAAATGTGATTGGTTTGATAATTCCCCACAAGGAGTTAGTATCTATAAGGTATACGGACTTGTCGATGTAAACTTAAAAAAGAAACTTCGTGGACATAACCCATTCGTGGTAGCTTTTCAAGTTAATCAAGTGTGTTATGCTCCTTATCCAACCACTAAGAAAGATAACCAATGGTCTGCGGTTTTTAAAATCAAGTCAAGATCGCATGTTGATGCTCCTGTTGACGAAATTGTCTTCCAAGAAGATGTGGTTGTCAATAGTCAGTCAATTTCACCAATTTTGGTGGAAGAGACACAAAGTGAGGATGAATATGAAGTGGTTGTTGAAAGGGGTGAAGGGGAGTATGACAAGGACATCGGTGAAGAAAAGGAAAAAGATGATGAAGATGAAGAAAGTCAAGAAGTACAAAATGAGGAAGATGAGGAAGAAGTCGGAATGCTTTTTTCAGATGATGAAACTTTGTTGATTTGTAGTGATAGTGATAGTGAGGGTCACTACTTGTAATTCTAAATTAGTGACAATAATCTATTTGTACAAAAGTATGAATTTAGTCAAAATACAATTAATTAAATTTGAAACTTTGCATTGTAATTCAAAAAGTTTGCTCACGGTTTTTATATATTGAACTACCTCACAATTTCCATTGTATATAGCTTTTACTTATGGCAGGTGGGTTTATAAACCGGCTCATAGGTAACACTAGTCGATCTTGTTGTGCTGATAAGGAGAAGAACGAGGAGGAGGCGACCTCGGACCACCACGAGCAGGAGCAGGAACAGGTTACGATGCCGACTACGCAACAGGAGGGGACGCGAGTTATTTTGTCTCGCAATCCTGACATAGGCTATTGGTAAGTGTCTCATATATAAAAAACTTTTATTATCGCTAAGTTTATTTTATTATAACTTTTACGCTAACTTTTATTATGACTTTTATTATCGCGTTTGTTCTAATATGTATTGCTTGATTGGCTTGTTATCCCACCTATAGGTGGGATAACAAGCCGACCAAGCAATACGTTACTTGGTCTTTCATTCGTACCATCGGCCGGGAGTACTTCACCAAATGGATTGAAGCGAGCCATTCACAGCGTAGGCGGATGTACGAATATTGTCAGGTATATTTTATTACGGTTCTATCTATTACTAAAAAGTAATTATTTTCATTCAAAACGTGATGATGTACAATTTTAGCAATTACTAACAAGTTGTTTATGATGAAATAGAATCATGTGAACTCGGTCAATCCGAACTACGACCCGAAGAACGAATGGCAGAATCAGGTCACGAGGCGGATTACCTCACTTGTTGGTGGTCTCAAATATAACAAAAAAAGGCCGGATTGGGTGCCTGAATCTTGGTGGGAAACCATTAGAAAAAGGCCCGAAAGCGATCCCAAATTTGTCAAGAAGTCCAACATAAACAAGGTAAATAGACGGTCGGGTGGCGAGAAAGATTTGGGCACCCATACTCTAGGCCGGAAGAGTTGTTCCGATGCGGTTAAAGAATTGGTAAGTTCTTTATTTTTTACTTCACAAATTGCATATTATGAAGGATTAATATTGCCGATTCATCACTTAATATTTTTATACTACTTTCAGGTTGATCCTACGCCGTACAAGTTGTTTGAGAAAACAAAGAAAAACAAGAAGGGCGAGTGGGTTAATCCTAGAGCTGCTAAGACAAACGTAAGTTTGTCTAATTATTACTAAGGAGTTTTTTTTATATCCAACTTTAATACTATTTATTAGCTTTGCTTTGTTTTTATCACTTAATATTTTTAATTATACAACTTTTTTTTGTTTTTTCAGGAAGCTTACGCCGAAGAGATGAGTCAGCCAACGCCAAGTGGCGAGACCCCAGACAAGTTTCATGCATACTATAAAGCTGCAGATGGATTCAATAAGAAGTCGAGGCTATTCGGGATGGGAGACAAGGGGAAAGAAGTGTGGTATGATCCACCTTGCAACAAAAGTGCACGCGCATCTTTCTCCTACAATCCTACTGATTACACTCCATTCACAAGTGAAAATACTCGAATGACGTAGCAATTGAGTGTACTTGCGAATGAACGAGAACATGAGCGAGCCGCCGACTTGCTCTTGAAGCACAAGTACGGGCCAATCAACAACAAATGGAGAGCCAAGTCGAGCAAATGGCCGTCATGCAAGCGGCGTTGATGAAATTTCTTCTCCCGGGCTCGTGCCATTTCCCTCCTCCACGTCCAAGAGACGACAACGCGGACGACGGGCACGACTTTGGACGGGGTTCCGTTACCCCCTTAGGTTAGTAATTTATCATCTACTTAAGTTAATGGTTATGTCAAAGACATTAGTTTTGTCTAAGTTAGTGAATCTGTTGAATTTGTAAGTATGTAAGAAAGTTGTATGAATTTGTTTAACTTTTTATGTAATGGATTTTTTTTCCAATTTCCATTGATCATTCGTCATATTTTTGTTCCCTTTTATTGATTCCCGCTCATGCGGTCGACATGAGTATGAATTACCGCTTTGCGGTGGACGAATGTATTTTCTGTATTGCAGGTTTAGTTGAAATTTTCATCGTTTAAAACAATGCAAAATACGCATTGTGGCTGGACAGCAGGCTGATGTTTCCAGCCACTGCTACATTGACTACAGACGGAAATTCCGTCAGTAAAGTCAAGATAATCTTAACTGTACTGACGGAAATTCCGTCAGACGGTCAAGATAATCTTGAATTTACTGACGGATTTTTCGTCAGTCCACTCAAGATTATCTTGACTTTACTGACGGATTTTCCGTCAGTACAGCCAAGATTATCTTGACTTTACTGACGGAAGTAAGGTCAAGATTATCTTGACTTTATTTCCGTCAGTACGGTCAAGTTTATCTTGACTTTCAATTAAACTGGCTGACGAATCATCCGTCAGTAAACCGTCAGTACACATTTACTGACGGAAATTCCGTCAGAAGTCCATTTTTTGTTACCATTTGAAGTGACGCACGTTACTGACGAAATTTTCATCAGTAATTGACTTTACTGACGGAATTTTGGTGTTTCAAACGGATTTTTTCCGTCAGTTTCCCGAGTCCGTTTTGTAGTGATTATAATCAAATTCGTCATCCTTAGCCATTGAAGAAAAGATGAAAAGAATTTAGTTTTTAGGAAGAATTTGGAGAGTTTGGCCTGATACCATGATAATTGGTAATCGGTAATCGGTAATCGTGTGTTGTTCTTATCATTAAGATGTTGGCAATATATAAGCCACTTATTACAAGAGGATCAAATAGGGCAAAGCCCATTAACATACAACATAATTATGGGCCTAATATACTTTGAACACGTTTTGTATTTAAATAAATAAATAATCAATGAGTACTTTAAAACAGATTAGACGGAATATAAGTAGAGATGTTAGGCGAGTCGAGTCTCTAGTCGGATCAAAATACAGGCCGAGTAATGTTAAATACTCCGTATTAGAGTAAAAAAAATCATTCACCCTATTTCTCCATTTTAAAATTCAAGAACATGTAATTTTGAAAATTGAATTATACTATTGAATATCATTATTTTTACCATAATCAGCTACGATTATACCGTTATACCATAATAATTATAGATATTTAGTTATTTTAATAATTAATTCGTTAAATAAGTTACTTTGTAAGAAAGATTAAAAAATAGTTTCGTAATCCTTTTAGTAATAAACTAGTAATATTATTTTTTAATGCGTTTTTATTCATGTCATTTTTGGTTCGGGTCAGCCAGGTTACGAGTAGGGATGACAGTTCCATCATTACCATCTTTACCCTGTGGTCTTGTGGATATCTATCATTTAGGGTGGGATCACTACTACAATTTAACTCTTTGAGAACGCCACTAAGAGAACGGTGGATCACGGAACTGGTCTCTATATCATTTTTGGTTTGGGCGCGCATATAGAAGTTTATAAGAGAACGGTTGTTTATTCGAACCGTTCTCATTAATTAACAATTAGCACGGTTATCATTGACCAACCGGTCTACAATAACAAAGAGAACGGTTACTTTATAACTGGTCTGAATGATAAACAAAGAGAACGGTTACTTTATATAACCGGTCTGAATGATAAACAAAGAGAACGGTTACTTTATATAACCGGTCTGAATGATAAATCCCTAAATTAAAGAACTACTCATAATAACTTACCCTTCACACTTCTATTTCTTTCAAACACAAGAATCGTCCGTCGCTCACCACCGCTTGCTCACCAGCGTGCCCTAAGTGCCCACCATCGCCGCTAGTCCAGCGCAACCTCCGTCATCACCACCGCTTTTTATTGCAAACGCTTTGGTCGTCGTCGTCGTCGCCGATCATTCTTCCTGCTGGTAAGACGATATTAAGATTGATAATTGAATGTTGATAATTGAGTATTGCGATTTACACCTGCTGATAATTGAGATTGATAATTGATATATGAGTGTTGATAATTGAGTGTTGAGATATTTGCCATATTGATAATTGCCGTATTTCAATTGTTGATAATTGCCGTAACTCAAACTCCGTCATTCTTCTTGAAATATTTACACCTGCTTCTTGAAATTTTTTTGATAATTGCCGTTCATTCTTCCTGCTGGTTAGTTATTTGCTTCTTGAAAGTGATAATTGAGTGTAAACGTATTTGAGATATTAATGGTATAAACATATTTGAGAACTAGCTTAGACCAATAAGTCTTGCTTGTGACGGAGCGACCCGTCGCAAGTTTGCGACGGGTCAATCCCCCTCACAAAGAGCAAGTGGCAAGGCAAGCGGGGTGCTCCATTTTCCCCTCACTTGCTCTGTGTGAGAGAGATTTGACCCGTCACAAATGAGAATTTGCGAACGCAGTTTTATTAATTCATGTTATTTAGTGTACCCCTATAAAGTCTTAAATTTCCTTGCTTCTTCCTCTATTTATTTAATACATGAATTCTGATATACTCCGTATATGAGTTAAAGGTTCATCTTGTCTATAACTTTGCCGGTTAAAGTCTTGTTTCTAAACATAGCCACAAAAACTGATAAGCCCCCTTGAACATGAATGGGACACCTAGAAACCTGCCAACAGGTAATAAAATTCATATATTCGGCATTCTTTAAAAAAAAAACTGAAAAATGATAAACAACAAAAGTACCCAATGGCCTGATGAGCACACAATAGAATTTCAGTAATGAAGCAATATGTTATATTGTAGGAGTCAAGGACATCTCCAACATTTTTCTTTTCTTTTCTACTTACTCATATAGTCATATGCTTTACGGGCAAAGTTAAAGGATATTAAAAAATTTCTTAAATAAGATAATGTCGATTCTATAGTAGCTTAAAACGAAAGCGAGAGATTAGCATTTAGCAGTAAAATGGAGAAATGGTAAATGGTAATGGATAACCAAACACATCGTTAAGGTCTATAACTAATTGAATAACTAATTAAATAAGTGACAATAAAAATATGAATACTAAGAAATGAGCAATATAAAGGCTTATATTGGATTAATCATACGATGTATTACTTGAGTATCACATCCCAACTTTTTATATAGATAACATTACAGTACCTTGGTTATTCATCCCATCAAAATGTCTTTCTCTGACGTCTCCTTTAAATTTGTATGAAAACATGACCCAAGATATGTGAAGGAGGGCTCTTATCTCCAATTTTAAATGACAATATATGAGAAAGATACGTAGTAATAATTTTCAATCAATACATAAACTGTGTTTTCTGACGCCTCCTTTAAATTGTGTTTTCTGAGAAGTGGACTTCAAAGAGTCATAAACTATTCCTCCATATTTCCTAGCGATCTTGATACATTTGAATTGATACACCAATCATGCTGATGTGAGAATTATCAGAAATTTAAAGTTCACAAAAGTGTTACTTTGGGTTATTCTTATTTCTAAACAATTCCTATTTTACTTTCTCAAGTTGTTTGACTTGCCCTTATATTTTGGCTAGATTAGAATCGACAAATAGAGACGTTGGCTGTACCAAGCGCCCAAGAGCTCCTGTTTATAAACGCCTTCGTCGTCACCGTTCGTCCTTGCTGTTGTTAATTCGTTAATATAAGACCATATTTCTTAACTTTTTTTAGTAATTCCTTATTTATTTTATTACGTAAAGTTTCCGGTAATGAACATCTTGTTCTTGTTAATTCTTGTTTTGATCCACATAAAATTTTGTCATCATCGTTCACCAATTATTAATTTGTGTTAATTTGTGTATGCTGCTATCAGGTATTTTTATTTTTTACTGTATAACATTATCATGAAAAATCAAAATCAAGAAAGAGAGGGGAATCATTTAAAGACAAATATTGAACTGCTTGATAATCTACTTTTGGGTTAAAAACTCATGAAAAAACGTCCACATATCACATATAATGAATCTTTATTGATAATCTTTGCTATGCATGTATTACACCTTCCTCACACTTATTAACGTTCCTATTGATATGCATGTATTACACCTTCCTCACACTTCTTTTATTTCTTACGAGGAACTTATTCATTGGTGTGACGAAGGCGAGATCGGTGCCTCTCACATTGCTATTTTTATGAGGTAAGAACCTTAACATTTGAACCCATTCTTTTTATTCCGTGCGCCATAACAGTGGGAAGTTCTAATAGCACCTAAGTATTTCATAGTTTGGATACAGTATCGAATACATGTGTGGGTAGAAGTTGTGTGGTTTGCTGCTATAGCTTGCTATGAGCCTATCATTACCATATTAACAGTAGCTTGCTATGAGCCTTTCAATACAATAGTAACAACAGTTGTTGAAACTACACATTCCACTGCCTGTTTGTGTAGCAATTGTGAACGAATATAGCAGTGGCTGTGGCTTTTATGAATTACTTGATAATATTTGTTCAAATTGTTGTAGGTATTTTAGTGATCTTACGGACACTATGAAGTTTACTACTTTATATGGATTCTTGTACCTCGAGCCGTTGTCTAAATTTGCAGCCGTCGTAAGTGAAGATTATCGATCAGATTATAGAGCTATGACATGTACAGAGTGCAGAAGGGATCTAAAACTTATATTTGCGACTTATCCCGAAGGGTACACATAAATGTTTACTTTTTAAAATTTCAATTTAATTTTTCATGGCTTATTACGTTAAAATATTCTCATTGTTGGCTTTTTTAAATCGAAGTGATCATTGGATGTTGGCTGTGATTAGTCCATCGGATAGTATAGTGTATTGGTGTGATCCTCTTGGATATACGGAGCCTCGACAGTTTTTCGTGGAAACAATTAATAGGTAAAACTATATCAATAATTTTATAATGAAATAGAGGGCCCATATAGGTGTGGATTATATGTGTGACTCTAGGAGCGCTTTTCATGATATATATTTGGGAAGTATGTATGTTATTATTGCTTCAAAGAGTTGCTTGTATATATGTAGGGCATTCGAGAAAAGAAACTCTATCGATCCACTTGCAGGGTTGGAGGCAAAACCACTTGTTTGGAAATTAATTAAGGTATATCTTCTTTATCGCCAATCCGTACTATTATAGGATTTTTCAATAATTATTTTTGTCATGAGAGTAGATATAATATGTATATATATATTTATCTCATCATGGGGTTTTTTTACCTTAGTGTCCTCGGCAACCCGTTGGGAGCATCTTATGCGGGTATTATGTTTGCCGATATATGTTGGAGATTATCAAAGGAAGATATGTTAATATTCTCCCAAATGTATGTTTTTTATTTATTTAAATTATTTGCACCTCTTTGTTTTCTCATATAAATTATTTTACTTTAAATATCATATATAGTAAATTAACTAAATTTTTTTTGTTTTTTGTGGTGTAATGTTCATGCTTAATGCCCCAAAGACATATACGGTTGACCAAATTGATGAGGTGCGAGATATTTTGGCCGAATTCGCACTCAAATTTAAGCCTACAAGGAACGATGAATGAAGATGGCGATCAAAGTTTTTTTAGGATCGAATTTTTTGCACTTGGCTAGATGCAACTAATTAATATAGTTAGGATTGACGAATTTTTATTTATATTTTGCTCAAGGTAGGTTATTTTCGATATTGTAGGCTCTTAGAAACATGAAGTTTAATTATACTTGTAGATACAAATTTAATTGGAATGAAGGTTATTTGTAAATAAAACTTGCTGGAGTTTCTGAATTGTAACAGGTTTGATTGTTATGAGCCATACGATTCAATCGCGCAGGGATTACGCGAAAAGCAAAAATATTAAAAAAAAAATGCCAGCTTCAATGAGAACGGTCATGTATCATACATGTTCTGTTTGAAAAGGTTGTGGTAAAGGCGCCAAAAAGGTGGAGGCCTTTAACAAAGATAACAGCTTTATCAAAGAGACCGGTTCATAAAAACGACCGTTCTTAATAATATGTCAATGAGAACGGGTACTGTAGTTAACCGTTCTAATAGTTGTTACAAAGAGAACGGGTTGACTTTATTTCAACCTTGCTCTAATATCAAAGAGATTGCTTGGCCACACGACGGTTGGATGTTGCTTTAAGAACGGTGTCGGCCCGTTCTCTTTGATCATTATCCTAGTAGTGTATCCATGCTCAAGGATCACCAAGAAGAATTTGGATGGAGTATTGCCGTTTTGAAGAGCATAAGTCAAAGAACTTGTGATAACATCAAATTGAGTCGTGTCATTTAGGGTAATTTAGTTACTTATTAATGTTAATTTATGGGTCTTTAGTACTCCTTTTGTATTAAGTACTTCTCTTAGTCTTTTTTTGTAATTTCATTTAATTAGATTATTTTGGAAGGCGATTGATGTTAAGAATTGAAATGTATGCCAATAAGGTGCACATTTGTGAGGTTTTGGTTGTTGTGTGTTATTTTGGAAACATTGGCATGCAAAAACAAGACCAAAAATGAAGATTTGAAGTATCGATTTCCAAGTGTCAACTTCAAACAGGTATATCTTGAGTTCTAGAGCTCGTATCGATGTAAGGCTAAATGGAAGTGATAGCTTATCCTCTTAGATTTCCAAAGGTAGGTTGCACGCCCCAAATGACCAAGAAATAAGAGAGATATGGCTCTCGCAACAACAGGCTGAAACGCTGACCGCGCCACAGAACGCTGCCGGCGTCCTGTGACGCAGTCAGCGTCCACCAGCGCTGCCAGCGTCCGACACTGCTGGTACACGACTATTTTTCGGCCTTCTTGTTCTTTGAAGCCTATTTCTCAAGGCCCCTAGATTTCCGGGAGGTAAGGGTATAAAAGAGCAACAAAAGAAGAGAGAGGGTAAAAGAACACAACACATACTCTCATATCATAATTGAATTTCATACTTTGTTCTTCATCTTTTGGGTATCTTTTAGTTGAACTTATTATTATTTGGGTTGTAATTTATTAGTAATGGAAGGCTAATCCTTCAAATACTTGGTGTAATTTGAAGAAGTTCACACCTTTAGTATTGTAAGACTCTTTGGATCTCTTCCTCTTTAGTTAATGCCATTTTATCATGTTTTATTACATGATTCTAGCTTGTTTCTTTGGTTTTTTTCTTAAAGCTTGGATCTTTGATTTGGGCTTATGTTTTAATGGGTGTAAATTGGGGTGTAAAGGGTCATTCTTGGTTGATTTAAACCATGTTGACTAATTTCTTAGAAACTTGTATTAGATAACTAGAGAAGAGAGGAAAGGAAGAGTCTTTACTTTGCTAATTGTTGTGTTACTTGGGATAATTGCACTAAGTACTTTTCTCATATTTGATTTCTTGCATAGAAGGTGTTTGTTCTATTGTCTAGCCTAGAATTTCATGTTTCAATGTGAGTCATCTTTTTAACCAAATTTCTTCTTATATGTTAATCTACATGTTTTCTCATTGTGAATATCATTGTTTGTGATTATTAGCAATTAGTGTCTTAATTTGTGATTAGAGTAATTAGTTAGTAATTAGGTTTGTTAATTGGTTTTTAGCAAGAGTTTAGATTTAGTTAATTTAGTTAATCCTGCCTTCTCTAGGGTTTGACCCTATTCTTACCATTTACTTCCTTATTAAAGATAGTTTATGTTTGTTTAGGAGATATAAATTGTTATTTGATCGTAGCTAATTAGCGGATTTAACGACACGCCGATTAGTCTTGTCAACCTGTATGCATAAGATTGGGTTAGAGGAAGGGTCCAAGCTGGTCCGATAACCACAACAGAGGCTAAACCCTCCAATGGCCGAATTTGTAAAGGAAGAGGTAATAAAGTTGCTTTAAATGAGAATTATATTTCCTATATCGGACTCTCAATGGGTTAGCGCAACCCATTTGCTCTCCAAAAAGGAGGGAGTTACAATAACGGAGGATAGTAGTGGAAATGTGGTCCCCACTCGGCTTCAAACCGGGTGGAGATTTTGTACTGATTACCGCCACCTCAACACGGGGACCTTTAAGGACCGTTTTCCATTATTATTCCTAGATCAAATGCTTGAGAGGCTTGGAGGAAAGGCATACTATTATTTTTTAGATGGATATTCCGGATATTTTTAAATACCAATTTTGCTAGAAGACTAATCTAAAACAATGTTCACATGTCGTTTCGGTACATATGCGTACCAAAAAAGGCCCTTTGGGCTTTATAATGCCCCCAGAACCTTTCAACGAAGTATGTTAAGTCTTTTATCCGACTACTTTGAGAAATTCATAGAAATATTCATGGAGGATTTCACCGTCCATGGAGATTCCTATGAGATGTGCGCCTAGACCACCTAACTCGTGTTCTATAACGTTGCATTGAGTCCCACTTAGTTTTAAATTCCTAAAAATGCCACTTTATGGTGACTAGTGGGATTGTTGTAGGACATGTAGTGTCGAGAAAAGGGGTTGAGGTTGATAAATCAAAGGTTGACATAGTTAAAAACTTGTCATATCCATCTAACCACCGAGACATTAGGTCATTTTCGAGGACATGCGGATTTCTATAGGAGGTTTATAAAAGATTTTTCAAAGATTGCTAACCCCTTTTGTAAGCTTTTGAACAAGGATGTGGTATTTGTTGTTAATGATGCATATAAGACTGCATTTGATCAATTAAAATAAAAGTTGGTGACCGCTCCAATCATTCAAGCACCAATATAGGACCGCCTTTTTGAGATAATGACCGATGCAAGTGACTATGCATTGGGAGTGTTCTTGGGTCAAAGAGATGAGAAAGGGCCCATCGTCATTCAATATGCTTCCACTCTTTTAAATGACGCATAAAAGCACTACAAAACAACGGAGAAGGAGTTCCTTAGCGTAATCTTTGCTCTTGCAAAATTATGTTTCTACCTTTTGGGAACCAAAGGCATCATATTTACTGATCACACCGCTGACATGTTTATCGCATACCTAATCAAAGATAATAACCCTAGGCTAGGCTAAGAACAAATGAATGTAGTTAGGGAAGTAGGGGTCAATCACTCGGAGACATAAGTTGCTAAAAAGTTTTCGTGGGGTGAATTCTAACAAGGTCGATTCGATTGATTGAATTTATTTGGTAAAAAAAGCAAAAACAAAATGAGATAAATAATAATAATAAGAAGAAAATATCTAGGGGATAGATTCGTCAAGTTCGTCAAGCAAGATGATAAAAATAATGGATAAATTGATAAATGATGCAAATCATAGAAGTAGGCACGTCCTTTCAGTCTTATACCTATCTTAGAAAGAATTTCGAGCGGGCTCTCGCACTGACTAGAACAATCGACCAATTATGCTTTAGCCAAATCGAACCCGGACTTTCGTTCTAGGATCAATTTTACTACGATTTTAATATAAGGTTGTGGCCCCAACGAAAAATCAAACAACAACCATCACAAGCAAATTGGATGATAAGCAAGTATCAATCAACAACCTATTTATCAACATATCACATACTATAACGAGACATGGCTCCCCTACCCTCTAGATTGAGGAACTACTCGCACATATTTATAATTAAACTAACAAACATAACAGATGATAGTAATAACATATTATTAATAATAAAGCTATACTTGAAATGAACAAAAGGAAATAGGGAAACCAGAAATACCAAATGAGAACTTGAATAAAAGAAGAATGAAATGGAAGGATAGTCCCTTACATAAACCCAAATCCAGTACTTAAACTAATAATCCAAATTTTTGTGATGATTATTGAAAAAGATAAACTAAAGTCCTAACCCTAAGAAACCCTAAGAAATGATGGCCAAGAAGATCTCATTTTCGTTTCACAAGCATGCATTATATAGTGGAGGTTGAAAATGAACATTCTGTGTAACTGTCCACAACCCCGGTCGGGGTAGTTGGACCCCTATCGGGGACGCGGCCATTTGAATTGTTTTCTCTTGTTTCTTCAATTGCAACGCCATTGGTCTGAGGTCATTAACCTGTGATACACAGGTTTCGCGATCCTTTCCAAACTAATGTGCATGGGATACCACAGATGGAGAAACGAGGGACAAGCGTAAAAACACGCATTTGTGGAATCGCCACCAACTTTCGTGGGACGTTGGAACCGTTCGAATACTTTATGTCATGTCAAGACACAAAGGAATGACATGAACACTAACAACTCGTTACCCTTAGCATTCTATGTTTAGAATTACTCTCGTGGATGTCAATGAACACGGATGTTTACAAAGACCTGGAGTAAGGGGTGAGGGTACGTATTAGGAAGTTCTTTGGATCGAACACCTAATCCCGCCCGCCTCGATAGCGGCCTCTACTAATGATTAGGGAAACTCTTCTTTTATCGATATGTTGTCGGTTATATGCATGCTATGCAACATCCACGTTTTAATCCTAACATGTGAGCTTAGACTATGTCGGTTGACATGTAGTTTAGCAGTTAATTATGTCGAATTGGACATAGGATTAATTGGCATGTGAAAGGTACTTAAATCATCCAAAGAATCATACAATAAAATGATTAAATAGAACTATAAAACAAATATTACAATTGATTACAACGATCACGGGATCTATGTCCGAAATATGTTAGAAAGATTAATTGAAATAAAGAAAAGAATTAAGAAAACTAAAACGAATCAGATTAGCAGCGATAATACGACTAATAGTCGATTTATTACCTAATTAAACTACGTCGGAGCTAACCATGAAGTTCAGAGACAACAACCGACCCAGAACAGGCGCAACAGGTCATGCGTCCTCTAGAAAAGGCGCACCAGACCTTGCGTCTGTTCCTGAGTTGGGTTCTGGCTGTGAAGCCAGAATCGCGAACAGTTAGTGTTCGTTGGTGATTTACGGTATATTAATGATCTACAAGCCGAATATAAGTGATTTAAGTCATATTAATTACACTAAATATATCAAAGACGAATCTAGAGATTTCATATGAACAAATCTAACCTCTAAAGACAAAATTTGATAGATGACGAAAACCCACTAATATTGACCATTAGGGATATACGTCAAACAAACTATCTAAATAATATGTAAAAAAAATAAAAGAAATAATGAAAGACTAAAACAAAGATTTGAAAACAATTTTTACATAAATCCGACATGAATCTTACATTAGATGAAATAAATAAAATACAAAAGACAGAATTTTTTTACCCTCAGACTTACATGTTAACGAAACCAGATATGAACTAAAGTTACTGATTTAGCGACAGCTCGACTCGAATGAAAAGAAAGTGCCTTCACAACAGGAACGATCGATTAGTTAAGATTCATTATTGTTGAGTTGGTCAAATTGGTAAGTGAATGCAATAACGTGACAGGTACCCCCAAGGATCTGATCTTACGTGGTCGATTGACCAAGCACGTCGTTGTCAAAATGCTTAGAGCAAGGTCTTGAATGCAAAGAGAGAGAAAAAAGGGGTGGAACACTCGCGTGCCTTGAAAGTGTGCACGAACCTTCTTTATATAGGGAGAAATCCGAAGAGTTTTGGAATAACTTGAACACGGAAAGAAATCTAGAAAATATTCCGGAAACAAGCAAGTAGAGCTGGGGAAGAGGTGCGGCAGTCACTGCGACTCTTGGAAGAGGCGCGGCAGGCACTGCGACTGTTGGAAGAGGCGCAACTCCAGCTGCGTCATTTTTCGAGCAGTTTCCTCCTTTGAAAGAAAGATTTCCGCGTTTCTTTATTGGAATTGCGGTAGATTTCAAATTCTTTCTAAGTAAAATATGAATATATTTTACTGAGAAAAAAGATAAGTTTTGAAACATTAAAATATCTTGAATATTCTCGAGCGTTCAGACACGGTTTTAAAAGACGGTTAATATAAAATGAAGTGGTTTTTGACCCGGACTCCAAAATGACTCTAGTGACTGCCAAAACGACCATATCGGCACGTAGATGACGACCAAGGGGTAGACATTATTGTTTGAGCTATCACTTGACAATAAACTTATGAATTGTCATTAATTGTTTCGCATACCAAACATGCGGCCCAATCATCACTAGGTAGTTGTCGGAAGGTATAGATTCGAGGTCTACACAACCCCGATAGGGGACGTGGCTAATCATTATTTGAACCTTTTTTCACCTTTTAATTATCTTTTATCATTTTCCCAAGGGATAGGGGTTGGAGACGGTTATTGATTAAGCATACGAACATTGTTGTAACTTGTTAATTCTTTCTCGGAATGACTTCAAATTGGTTCCTTTCAACTCTCAACCTACAAATCATCATAACACACCATTTTAAGCTCATTTACCCATCATTCTTAGCCTCATCTGGCTCGGTAATCATCTATATGTAAGGACTTGACGTAGAAATAAACCAAAACCGCTTCAAATCCTACAAATGACATTAAAACACGAGAATACTTTCAAAGAAGCAATTAGCTCATAAAACAACTATAAATAGTGAATAATAACATGTATATACGAGCCAAAATAGGGGAGAAAAGTATATATAAAATGAGTGTATCACCCGCCATTCGCTTTGTGGCAAAGAAGGATGTCAAACCAAGGTTGTTGAGTTGGATCTCGTTACTATGTGTGTTTGACGTGGAGATTAAGGATAAAAAGGGCGCAAAAGTAGATTGAACCATGATGGAGAGTTTCCAAGACCGTTTGAAAGAGTTAACGAGAGCTTACCCCATGAGTCCCTTTATGCACTTCAATTGGGAGAGCCATAGTATGTTAATCTTGTGAATTACTTGATAACGAAGATGTTCCCAACACACCTCTTTTCTAGTCATAGAAAAAAAATCAAGGAGAATGTCAAGCATTACATGTGGGATGACCCATATCTTTGGAAATTTTGCTCGGATGAAATGGTGACAAGGTACATTCCGGATAGTGAAGTACCCTCCGACCTTAGGTTTTGCCATGAGACGCTTGTGGTGGACACTTTGGCCACAACGTACCGCCCGAAAAGTCGTGGAGGCCGGATTTTATTGGCGTACTTTGTTCAAAGATTCGCAACACTTTGTGAGAATTTGTGACCGTTATCAACATACCGGGGGGTATATCAAGGAGGGACGCCATGCAACAAAAAACCATTCTCTATGTGGAAGTCTTTGATGCATGCTACAAGTTAGCTCTTATAACAAAAAACATGATTTTAACTCAAATTGAAGTTATAAGATAACTAATAAATCAAAAATTTGAGTTAAAATATGATTTGGACGAAATTTTTTATTGCATGTATACCTACTGACTTCAAAATGTTTGTAGTCAAATTTCGTGATTTGAGGGATTAATTTGTTATTTATTTTGATTTTTGGCTTTTAAACCGAGTAATATGCATTTTTATGTTAAAAGTTAACTAATAATAGTTGCATGTTGATTATAGCCATGAAATTTTAATATGATCTTACATGCATGTCTTACATACTGTATGTAAAATTTCGTGACTTTTAATTAAGTATTGCATGTTTATTGATTCTTATGTGATAAAAGTCGATAATATGAGATTATAATGTTCATAAAATTGAAACTTCCTTTTCTGGTCTTGAAATTTGTTGGTACATTTTATATTATGATTTTTATCATCTTGGAGAAATTTCGTAATTTTTTTCACTATTGTATTATATTTAATAGTTTTTATTTGATATAACCGTTAAATACAAAGTTATTTGTTCATAAAATTAATTCAAAACTTTTGGGCAAATATTTTTTATTTTTGGAGTTCCTGGATATGTTCCAGAATGTACAAAACTTTTGTTTCAAAATTTTTATGATGTTTAAATTTTATTTTGGGTTTATTTCATAAAAGTTATGATTAAACTGTTATATTTAGCAAATAAAATCAAATCGAACTAACTAATGACCAACAATCAATAAATTCCGTAAAATCGAGCTACAATGAGCATGAATGTGTTTTGGGCAATTTTGGCATGATTTTTGCAGCAATTTATTTAATTTATGGTTGAATGAATGAATGTCATTTATTTAATTATTTATGCAATTTTTGTACCTAGTATGGCCTAGTTATTTTTAATCGTTATTACCGTAATGTAAGGGATTAACGGTTTGGTTGTAATTTTTATTGCGATCTCATATCGCCGGTTTGTAATAATTAATAATTTCATTTTATAGAAAATATGTATAATAGGAATTTGTATATTTGTATATTTGTAATTATATATTATGAAGACCGGTGACTCCCTCAAGACGGTGCCATTTTTGGAAGGCGTTCCAAGTGAAGAGGCAAGGGACCGAGGAGTTGGTTTCCGAATTTGTAATTAGCTTGTTAATTTGATTAGCTAGATGAGCATACTAGGATTTTTTTCCTTGCTTTATTTCCGCTTATGCCAAAATCGTCACACATGCATTTTATTTTTCCGCTATTGTCAATTCAACGTTATTCACAATTCACCGATTTAGTTCACTTATAAGGAATTAATGACTAAATTGACAAGATCTCTCACATATTTTAAAATTGAGATTAGCCTTACCAATTAGTAACACCTATGAATACCGTGTTCATTAGGGCTACCACGCTCGTATGCCCCTTTTTACCTCGGGTAGCTAGGATGATACGATCATAGGTCAAAATTGGATTGGACACAACGAGATAAGCATTATCTTGGAACTAGGAGACGGATTTAGTTGAAATCCGACAACCAAGAGTTCTAGGAGTAGAATTAGTCAAGTAATGACTTACCATTTTTAGATAAGGGTAGCATACGATGACTATTTTTATTTAAAGATGGGTCTTGGAATCATTTATATAATTTAGTGATAGTCATTATATAAATGCTAAACTTGTTAAAATGTTTTTTAAGTAAATTATCATCACAATGAATGTTTATACAATCCATCTTTAGACTTCTTTGAAACGTTAAATTAGAAATTCAATATGAAAATTTGAAGGTTTTCTCAAAGATAAAATCAAATAACAAGACATTACACGTACATAGAGCGACTCGAACATCAAGTTCACAAATCACGATAACAAAATATATACAAAACACGCAAAAACAAAACAAATCGAACTCTTAGGTATAGGAATATCACGATAAAATCGGCAGGAAGATCTACAATAATTTGACATCACTAACTTCACGAATAAACTAGTCCTCAAGAGAATGCAAATTACCCAATTTCCAACTGAACATTTTCAATCATTAGATTCCTACGAAAATTATTTCATAACCACGAGACTTCAAGCCACTAACCCAATTATTCAAATTCAATTAGTATCTACTAAAGTCCATCAGCACGGTAGACTCCACGACTAACAATCCACATGAAAGATTCATTACGTACTCTAATCTTCTTAGTTTCATCAAAACTCTTATTAGAAACCACCAACAAAAATATTTATATCTAGGGAAACATGTTCGCTAACAACCACAAGTAAAAGGAGACTTACCATGAAAATCCTTGATTCAATTTACTTCAAACTCATTATCCTAAATTTACAATGAACTTTCTCATCTTCGAAAGTCAACTCACCATGCATCAAGCAAAGGATGAGTACCAATTCCAAATCATATATATCGCCAAACACATGGCGATACGTCAATTAATCAAATCATCTAGCCCATCAAACTCAAAACGTATCGGTCTTCGCTTATGAGATTATTCCTCGAATCTGGTCACAAATCTAAATTTCACAAGTAAGATTCCATTTTAGAGCGTAACAATTTAAGACAACAATTTCGCAAACAACCTCCAAGGTAACTATTACAATATCCCGCAACAACGAACTATTATCATGATCCACTCAATTCTCAAAATAATACTACAATACCAAACTCCAAATCTAAAATCACCAAGAGAGGATACAATATCACTATTAGGATTCATCCTAGAGCGTAAGTCCTATTTTCCTTGATCAAATACAACATGAAATTTGCTCAATCCAAAGACACATGTTCTAACTAAAGATTCCAAAATACATTACACTTACTCTCTGAGCCTTAAAACGGGATATCCAAACCACTAGAGAAAAGATTAAGCAGCAACGAGCTAGGAAACGATAAAGAAATCTCAAGGAGAGACACGAGAATACTAAGGCACGAGATTATAAGAGAGGAACACTTGAAAATAACGAGGTCATAAGCACGAGACAAAGCAGATAGTAGAGTTATGAAGATATCCGAGAAAGAAAGAAGGTACGAGCATGCGATTTCTTAAAGATCAATCTTGACAAAAACATTCAAGAATGGAAATGAAAACGGACAATGGCACGAGTAAAATTTAAGGTTTAATCCACAAAATTTCTCCTTTCAAACTTAGGGTGATAGCAAAGCAACTCATCCCGATAACAAAGGTCTCTCACAGGGGACCATCGTACCACAAATCATCCAAGTAAGGTACACCTTGACTTAACAAATCGGTTAGAACCTAATTCATCCATCCTTTCATATAACACGGATTCCCAATTGCGGAATTGCAACTCATGCTAATAACATTCCTTTAGCTCAAATATCCAACACAACATCAAAGGTTTCTTTAACTGAAGGACTAACAAATACTCCCTTATACTCGGTTATTTTCAACTCATATAGCCCACGAGCTCATTCTTACCTAAGTACAACATCACGTCAAACATCATCATTATCGTCCCAAGGTATTTCCATCATAGCTCACATCATCGAGTCTCACCCATATCTATAATCCTCAAGTAATATGGTTCAACTTACAGCGAAACCTTACTACTTCAAACGAGTCTCCGATACCATAAGATAAGATCATATCTTTAAATCCAAGAACTATAGCCAAATGCTTTTCCACCAAGCATATACCCACAAACACACAATAGGAAACCACAAGAAGTCGCTTAACCTCAAAAGTATTTCGCACCTCAAGATATCATTTAAAGCTTCTCATTTACATCAATTAGACCTATCATAAGCATGGTCTTCAAAACAATAGTAAACTTCTAAGTCCAAAAGGTTAAATTACTAATGAGTTAATAAGTCCTAGCCAACTCATTCAACCTTACCCATCAAATACCATGAACTATTCACACATGAGTTATGGCGAGCATTAAGCCTTAAAATCATCAAACTTATCTAATTACCACCTTTCCACAGAGATACAACCAATCATCAATATTGGGTGAACTTAGATCTACACCATTTACCTCAAATCCCAAATTAATTCTAACCAACACTAACATCCCACAAAGTTCAAAATTCTTCCGACCAAGCATAATATACCACAACCAAAAGGGTATTGTGACCACAAAAGGTCACATAAAGAAGTTGAGGGTCCAAATTGATAAGAAGGAGGGAAGTAACAAGAGTAATTTCCAAGGGAAAAAGAAGTTAGATGATAAATAGGCACTTAGATAGAAGGAAGAGAGCATGATACATTAAGGACGAGAGAAATCATCGATGAGAAAGAAATACACTTCAAATAGGCTCGTCAATCTTCAATCAAGAAGAACAAATTCCTACAGTATGCAGAGTGCTTGCTTCAGCTCCTTCGGTAGAGGATACTTCTTCTAGGTAACACATGATCCACCTCAAGACGGTGGATACAAACAAATATAACATCACTCAACACAATCAACAAACAAGTTAGAACCTAACAAACATCAAATACACCAAAGCCTACCATATTAGGTCCTTAAGACTACCCATCTCTCATTTATTATTTCAAGGTCAAGTAATATAAGTTTAGGGTTCACGTGTGTGCGTCGGGAGCGTCATAGGCTCTGATACCAACTGTGACAACCCTCGCGAATGCGGAAATAAAACATAACAAGCATGTGATTTATATAGCGGAAAATACGGTGATTTTAAAACTTTTTACATGCTAAGATAAAATACGAGGAATGTCAAATAATTACAAACCAAAGTAGAATATACTACAAAGAGACGGAGTCTCTCAAAATGTTATCAAATAACAAAGTTATTAGCAAACTAGCTAAACAACGTCTAGAGGTGATTCATCCAGGCCAACGCCCGCTAGCTCACACCCGAATCCAAAATACCACAAGCAAAAAGCCATCCAATCAAGCAACCTGTTCATCCATGAAAAACATGAACGCCACAGTCAGTGGGGAGTAACTCCGGGTTCTCCCAGCCATATCACAAATAACGAACTTAAACGGAAATACATAAGTAGAAGCATGCATATATAAATATACATGTGAAATACGAGAAGGATAAATAGGCAATTTCATATTTATAAAGATATCGGTGCGTGAAGTACAAAACCGTAATCATCAGATTATAGACAAACTCGGGGAAGACACCCTTAGGCAACTATATACTCACTAGGGCTTACATCTCACCGTTAGTGGCATACACTTGATAAGATAGAACTCGACATATGAACTGTACGCATATGATTAGAAATAGACTCGGGGAAGACACTCTTAGGCAACCATACACTCACTAGGGCTTGCATCTCACCGTTAGTGGCATAAGTTTGATAAGATTGAGACTCGACAAACAAACCATGCCAAGTCATCCAATGACCACAAATAATCAATCATATAATCATCCATTCAAACGTACAATACGTTGACGACATCTCTCACGGTAAATGACACGCACTAGCACCATGTACAAGCTGTATGATTAAAATCGCATCCACGGGATAAGCATTTCCCTGAACGCATACACGATTCAATCCATTTCGTATATGTAGAATAATTTCCTCCTGGTAGAACGACGATCATAATACGGTCCTAGTCTAAATCTGGCCAGACTCTCGGAATCACATTTTCCGATTCGACATGCAATGACATTTCGCATCCAAGACTCGGTCATACATGGAAGCCGGGTACCCCAAATTCAGTAAACCTTCACGAAAGAGGCAGAAAAGAGCACAAGGATCATAACAAGCGGTATGCTACATGCAATGACACCACCTCGCAAGTTTACAACATTTGACGGCCGGGTCGATCAACACAAAGCGTTCGCCTCCCAACAACGTCGTCATATGCCCACTAACACATGCAATTAAGCAGTAAGGATACAATCCTCGTTTTGACATTCCAGCCTTACGAACGTGGACGTAGCCAAGGGAATGAGAGTACAAAGAACATAACAAATAGTGCTCAAACCGTAATATGTGTAAAACCGACTCAAAGTGGGAAATATGAAAAACCGTCACAAAACATGCGATACAAGCGAATGGGATATCATATATTATAAACATTAATATTTAAAGTCATTACGTAAATTTATACGATAAACGAACCATCGGAAATATTATAAATGAAAACGTAAGTAAGAAACACCAATGATTTGGCAGCGGGTGCCAGCCGGTCAAGGAGACCGGCTGCCGGTAACCTGGCTGGCACCTATATAACATTTGAAAACAATTGAATGAGCAGCGTGTCCCAGCCGGTCAAAGGGACCGGCTGCCGGCTACCCGGTTGTGACCAAAGTCATACGAGAAAATGAAGTAATATTGGTATGTGTCTTAGCCGGTCGGCTGGCCGGCTTCCGGTCGGCCGGCTGAGACATGATGCATACTACAATTCTACGTAAACAGCAATTCAACATCAGCCACTCCCCAGCTGACCGGCTGCCGGTCGGCCGGCTGGGGTCTAATGTGCACATAAATCATCACATAACTCAAATGAACATTTAACCAACATCAACTATCATCATAAATCATCAATTCTTATTATGAATTATCAACTAACAACAACTATTATCAACAACAAGATTCCTATGATTACTAATCCTATTCTAAATACGATTACTAATCCTTTTTGCGTCTTTAATCGATTTCTAAGTCTTCCTCCACTAGATAGAAATCTTGGTCGGGGTCTAGAAGGTCTCCACCTACAATTAGACGATAAAAGATAAATATAATTCACCTTTGAGAAAGACGGATAAATTGAAAAGTAACAAAGACGGTAATTTTATTACCAATTAAGATAGAGGACGATGAGAGGGAAAGATTAAGACGGAAATTAGCGGATTTGAGCAAGTAACGAAGGAGTAGTGTCGATATTAAGCTTGACCAAGTATGGAACTAAGGTTTTGGTGGTTACTTGATGAAGAAGAAGAAGTAAGTGGAAAATGAGGGAGTTAGGGTTTGAGGTAGTATGGGGGAGTAAGTGGGAAAATATGGAAAAAAGCCCGTAAGCGCCTTAAGACGTAACTTACTCGGAATTTCGAGTAAAGTCCGAAAACGAACTCGGAAATTCTAAATTAGACACGGGAAATTTAATTCTAGACTAAAACTAAATTTCGCTGAAAAGTATCCGTATAATATTTTTACTATAAAAATATGGTACATTTGCGGGTGTTACACACGTCCACGAGATAAACATTTCTTTGAACCATACACGATAAACATTTCATATATGAAAGATGACGATGCTTTTTTTTACGGTGTCGTTAAATCCGCAAATTAGCTAAATCAAATAACAATTTATAAAGCCAAATCTAGACTCAAACCAACCTAAGTAAAATGGTAGTAAGGGTAAGACAAGGATCGAACCCAAGGGAAGGCGATGATTGCTAAAAATCTAATCTAGACTCTTGCTAAAAACCGATTTAACAAATTAATTAATCTAACCACAAATTAAAACACTAATTGAAACAAAAAAACTTGAATTACTTACAAACTATGATATTCACAATGGGAAACATGTAGGAAAAACACAAATGGAGAAAGTTTTTCATGAGAATTGATAATCAAGTCTAAAAATTACTAACAACAACTAAATACTCAAAGATTCAAATATGGATAAATAACTTAGTGCAATTATCCCAAGTTCCCCCACAATTAACAAAGTAAAGATCCCTCCTTTCCTTCCTTTCTCTAATTATCTACTACAAACTTCTAAAAACTAGCCACCAATGAATTAAACCATCCATAAATGACTCAATACAACTAAACCCATACTTATTAAGACATAAGCATAAATAAATATGCAAGCTTTAAGCACAAAACCAAAGAAGCATGCTAGAATCATGTAATAAAACATTAAACCATGTCCTAAACACACAATAATCCAAATTCCACTAAAAAGGTTCCAACTTTTAAACCAAAGTTACAAACTTTCAAGTTGCTTCAACAAATATCAAGACAAATCAACCAAATTCATCAAGACAAAGCAATTTAATCAAACAAACAATTACTAAGATGGTTAGTCTTAACAACAATTCATTCAACAATGAAATTCAAACAAGGAAAATGGAATTAAATAGAGAAGGAAGGATTAAAAAGGTCTTACAATGCTAAAAGGGAAGAACTTGTTCAAATTACACTAAGCAAAAGAAGATTAGCTACCCATAGTCTTCATATTACAACCCATTTCTAAGCAAAAACCCATTACAAAAGCCAAACTTCAAGAACAAAGTAGAGAAAAATGCTAAGGAAAATAATGTTGTATGTTGAATGCTTGATGCCCTTGCCTCTCTTCAGAAATCTTCTTTTATACCCTTGGTCCGCAAACCTAGGGGCCTTGAAAGGTGGGCTTCCAAAAGACAAGACGAGAAAATGAGAAAAAACCCGTGCTGAGAGATGACGCAGGCTGCGTCCTACGACGCAGGCTGCGTCGAGCACTGCCCAACTTTTGCCTTGTTTTCCTTCTTGACTTTCGTTGACCCCATGGATATTGACCCCGCCTTGACTTCCATTGACCCAATGGGCTTGGTCTTAATACCTTGATGATTTATTGCTAGCCCATTCAAAATTTCCGGGTTTTGGGTCTCGGGTTTTCGGGTTTGACTTTGATTGACTTTCGGGATTTGACTCTAAAAAATGACTTAAAATACTAAATATTAACATTATTACAAAAACTAAAACTAACATAAAACGTAGCTAATGACCCGTAAAAAGTAAGACGAAAGACTCTAAAAATTGCTACTAGACACGACAATATTTGACGTTGTCAAACACCCCCACACTTGGACTTTTACTCGTCCCGAGTAAACTCGAGATTAGCACAAAAGACACGAGCCCAACAAAGTGTGTGTGTAGGTATTGACCTCTCTTCCCTCACTACACCCTTCTTATACTCCCTCTTAAACAATCCACCAATGACAAAAACAAAATAAAAAGACTCAATTCTTGTGACACTCTTCTCTCACTCCCCCTCCTTATATCATCCCTCAAGACTAAGGACACGACATGCCACCTACTCCGACTCAACTCAATTCCTCCCTCCTTATAGCTCCAAATAAAGTAGTATGACCATCTTTGCCTTATCCCAAGGCATAGCGAGATGGTCTTTCCTCAACAACCTCCATACAAATCCACTCCTTATATCACCCCCTTATTACTCCACTAATGCAAATCATGGTTACTTGGTTGGCCCCAAACTTCACAATTTGCACAACCAAGCGACCACCAAAACAATCCACCAATTTGAAACAAAGTTTTGTGACTCAAAAATAAAAATAAAAGGGTCCTAAACTAGCCTCCTTCCAAAATTTCCTCCTTATCACTCCCTTCTTATTTCTCCAAAAATTCTCATCATAGGAAGAATCATGCTCAAATTTTTTTTCATTTTTTTCATTTTTTTTTTCATTTTTTTTTTTCTTGAAAATCCCTCATTTTGCCTAAGGTGCCCTTTCGGGTTTTCACCTTAGCTTTTCCTTTCCTCTCATTGGTGGCTCGCAACTCGATTCTTCATTTTGCCCGGAATGCCCTTTCGGGTTTTCATTCCGTCCTCGGCCACCTTCCCAATCTTGCCTAGGTGCCCACCCTTGTGGGTTTTCACCTAGCCGGGATTTTCAATTTTTTTCTTTTCTTTTTCTCTTTTTTTTTTTTTCTTTTTCTTTTTCTTCAAAAATAAAGGCATAAAAAAAAAATTTTACAATGCATCAAACAAAACAAACTAACTATGTACAATCTTCTCCCCCACACTTAGAATACACAATGTCCTCATTGTGGAGGAGAAGAAAAATGTTACCTCATCAATTATCGAAAGGAGAAGACCCCGAGGCACCTCCTCGGTTTCTCCTCCTATCCCTTTCTTCTCTAATCCGCCTTCTTCGCTCCATGCCTTCATCAAGGGTTGCTTGGGTGTAAGGAAAAGGGTAGCCCGGGTTTTGTTGCATGGACATCCCAAAGAGAGAGCTAGCTAAGCCATAGACGTCCTCATGTGCCACCGCATCCTCATAGGAGTCGTGAAGATAGGTGTGGTGGCGCTCATTTTGAACGTTAAAGTGGCTCGTAGCTTGCTCCCTCCAAGCATTTTGGGTGGCCCACATTTCATTTTGTTCCCGCCATCTTTTATCTTGTTGCTCTCTCCATAGGCGGGCTTCCTCTTGCCCGTCTAGCATCCTCCTCCATTCCTCACTTTGAGCCCTCTCGGCCTCCGCCCTCAATCTCTCCCTCTCCTCCACAACATTGTGCCAATCATCCAAACTCTCAA
Source organism: Heliosperma pusillum (assembly GCA_022085475.1). NCBI lineage: Eukaryota > Viridiplantae > Streptophyta > Magnoliopsida > Caryophyllales > Caryophyllaceae > Heliosperma > Heliosperma pusillum. Next base: position 40,922 of record JAIUZE010005434.1, read on the forward strand.
GCCTACCTCCTTGAAGTTGTTGCCAAGTGTTTGAGGCATCCACCCTCCCACTAATGTGTGCCAAGACGTCGTTGGTGCTAGCAAAATAGTTAGCCATTTGTTGTTGCCATGGCTCCACGGGTGTGCTAGAACGACCCTCCGCATCAAACATGGGGGTGTCGGTATCATGGTGGCTTTGGAATGGTGATTGGAAATGAAATGGTGGTGGTTGTTGTTGTTGTTGTTGTTGTTGTTGTTGTTGTTGTTGTTCAAAATTGGTGGTTTGGGAAGGGCCTTGCTCAATTGCAAGGATCTCAATCTCCTCTCTCAAATGCTCACTTCCCCCACCACCTTCTCTCCTTACCCTCCTTTGCCTCAAAGGCACTTCTTCTACCTCCTCCTCCTCCTCCGCACTACTTACCCCCAAACTTTCCTCCCTAGGACAAACAAAATCCCATGCCGCGGGTCCTCTAGGTAAAGGATTGTTTTGAGGTCTAGGCAACTTCATGTAGCTTAGCCCGTCACTTCCCAACCAAAACCCTTTCAAGGGTTGCTCCTTGCTAGTCTTAAACATGTGAACTTCTTCTAGCCCAAGACGGTTGTACCTCGTCAAACCCCTACATATGTTCACCGCTTGACCATTAGGAATGCCCCCCTCATAATGCCTTACCAAGAAAGAAATTACCCCCCCACAATGGATGCTCGCCCTTGCCGATTTTTGCCTATGCTTGATGCAAGCTCTCAAAAACAAATCGGCCCGATCCGGGATCCCTACCCCCTCCGGAAGCATAGTCCACAGACATAGCCGGATCTTTTCCGGCACTTTGGTGGGTTCTCCCGCGGAGTTGAAAATGGTGGTAAGGAACCTAGTAATTAGGCGGAGTACGGGGTGGGTGATGGCTGACAGTTTGGCATCCTTAGACGGGCCATGGTCATCGGCAATGTTATCCCACATCTGGTGCATTTTGCCCCTTGGGCATCTAATGTCTACCGGTTGCTTGGTGATTTTTAGGATTTGACGGATTTCGGAAGTTGGGGCTTCATGCCAAGTTTGGTTCAATCGGAATCGGTAGGCTTTCTCCGCACCTTCGGGCACATCCAACTCCGACAAGGTTGCTAGAAACTCGTATGCAAAACTCCTATAGGTGTAATCCCAGGAGTTTTGCTCGAGATAAGCCTCTAGCCCTACTTTAGCTAGCATGTCCCTTGTCAAGTCGAACATGCCTAAGGCATGGAGGGTGGTTGGGCAAAAGAATTTGGTTGCTACAAGAGGGTGAGTGGATATTTGATCCCAAATTTTCTTATGTTGAGCTTGCATCCTCTCATAGCCCATGAACACCGTTTCAACCTCGGTGTCGGGCTCACTCACCGCGGCCCTCTTATTTTTTCCCTTGCCAAACAACTTAGAGATCTTTGGTGCCATATCTGCAAAATGTAACAAACAACACACTACAACAATAACAAGCAATCACTCGAAAGATTTTTCACTCAAGCAATTCAACAAACACTTGGTGAGCAACAATTTCTACACCTCAAAAAGCTAGTGTTTGTTGAATTTCTTTACCTTACTCAGAAAACTTTATCCAATCCTAACTACACAATCAAGCAAGGGGAAAGGGGAACTCAACCTAAGACTAAAGCTAGCCTAATTCGAGCAAAAACTTGAAGGATAATGAAAAAGTCGAGTATGAAGTTATACCTTTGCTTTTCCACAAGATTCAAGCTCCTTGATGATTAGAATAGGTAGGAATTCGACAAGTAGCCTTAAAAACCCAACTAAAGACCCGAAAAAACGAATTTGAGGGAAAAAATCTAGGTTTTTTAAGACGGATTTTCTGAGTTTTAGGGTGAGTGAGATTGATTTTGGGGTTATTGAGTGTAGAAAAATGATTAGGATGAAGAATGGGATTGATTTTGATGAAAGTTGTGGAAGATTTGAGTGAGAAAGATGGATTTTTGAGGGATTGGGGTAGGTTTTGGGTGTGTTTGTCGTGAAAAACAAAAAGGGAGATGGGGTTTGTGTTTTATGAAGAACACGGGCAAGAAATTGGAAAATAAACGAAATCAACACTCGACGCAGGCTGCGTCCTACGACGCAGGCTGCGTCCTTCACTGCCGGATCACCTTGCCTTTTGCACTTAGCAAAATTTTTGCTAAGTGCTTCAAACACCTCCATACTTGCAAATTCACTTCAATGGTCCATAATAACCTCCAATATCTAAATTCCATCGATTCCCGAACTTTTTATCCGTGGCACGCATCCCGAGGCGGCCAAAAACTCGCAAAACTTCACAAAACCGTTAGTAACTTCAAAAAATTTTGTTTGATGCAATGTCTAACTAACTTAAAACAACTTAAATGCTAAGATTTAACAAAGAAACTTCAAAGAAATTTTCACAAGGATAGAGTATGTACATGTTTTGCCGTTTATTTAGAGTCGATGGCTGGACTTAGCTATTTCAAGCTTTTCAACTTTGATAAATGGGGTCTTCAAGCAAGACCTCTGCTTCCCCCTCCCGGGTATATCCTTGGAAGTAGTGCTTGAGACGGTGGCCATTCACTTTGAGGAGCTTTCCATCCCCGGGCCCCTCCACTTCAATAGCCCCATGAGTAAACACTTTCTTGACGGTGTAAGGTCCAAACCATATTGACCTCAACTTGCCCGGAAAGAGCTTAAACCGGTTTTGGAACACAAGAACTTTATCACCTTCCTTGAAA
>JAIUZE010005435.1:0-24269 GCA_022085475.1 Heliosperma pusillum
TGATGAATTAAAATGATAAAATAATCTAGGGAAGTAGGTTCACACATGTAGATTAACATATTTGATGAAATTGGATTTATAACATGCAAATAATCATTGTGAGTTCGTAAGACTGATGTGTTCATTACAATCATAGATCAATGGTCTAGCATGCTTTTAGGCAATTTACTAGGTCTTAATCCACCATGTCATGCTTTGTCTATTCAATTCACGTATCTCTACCTTGGAAAAGAATTCCATTCTAGTCATTGATTTTGATCAGGAATCGTTAACTATCGTTATAGTCCAAACATGCATAGACACAATGTTTTAAAAGCACAATTTCTTTTTTCCAATTATCATCTTTTAATCAACCTACATGGCTACCCTACAACCTAGAAAAACGACTACTCACTCATGGTAATGTTTAAATCTAGAATAATGTTAATAATAAAAACTAGGATAGACATGTTTATTTGGGTTTGATAATATTTTAAGACTCTTTAACTGGCGATAATAACGGCGCTAAATTGACGATCTAGGGAAATGAAATGATTACAACGATATTGAAATTGAATCTAACATAACATGTAAAGAAAATAGCAATCAAATAAGAAACATAAAGACTTTAAACAAAAGATAAAATAGGAATACCTAGATAACGATCAACAACGACAATGATGAAATATAAACAACCATAATAGAAATTCCTTGCATAGAATAGTCGATCCACGAATTACAATACTTGAACCACATAAAGTAGATTACAAAGATTGAATTTTTATTGATCCAAACGAATTACTCTTATATAGCAGTAGGTTTCGTGAATAAGGGGTCATACATTAAACATATAGGACCAAATAAAGGAAGTCGAAGCAAAAGCTCAGATCAGTAAACATACCCGATCGGGTACACTACTTACCCGATCGGGTATGTAGTAATCTGGATGCTTTGATTGACTTTCGTTTCATCTCCCTTGGCCTATGACTTGACTTTCATTATCCCCCTTGACCTTTTGAGTCGGGTTTGTTGATAAGGTTTGATGTAAAATGATGATTTCTTCGCCTAACTGATCGATCTTCTGACAACTGCGAAATCGTCTTTGCTTCTTCTTTCTTTTGAATCAGTGAACCTTCTTGAAATACCTTTGACTTGGTCAAGCTTGCTTCTTCAAATCGTCGGGTTCTAGGCAAATGCTCGGGAATATAGAAAAAGGGCGTAGAAACGTCACTTTCCCTACAAAACAGGTTAGAACATAGGAATTCGCCTAGAAGACGATATTAGCTCATAAAATGGTTTAACAAAGCACAAATTGATAATTAGACTCCTCTAATTAGTTCATTAAATTACATTAACTTAATTATTTAGGATCTAGTTATCATGCATGCAAATATAAAAGCATAAAAGAAAATATAAGACGAAAACATCCTTACATTGGGATTTGTCGGTTAATAAGGGCACAATAAGAACTCCTTTTTATTGTTCTTGAGCATGAAATTAGTGGATGAACCTCCATAAAACAACCTCCAAAGTAGAAGGTCTCTTTCTTGTTGCACCCAAGATTAAACCCAAATAATCTCAACTTATTATTAACTAGATAATAAGTAAGACATAATACTACTAATATTATTGTATTACTACACTAGTAATATGGTATGAATATTAGTTTGCATGTGAGTTTTAGAGAGTTGTTGAGTTAGAAAGAGAAGTAATAAAATAAGCTTGAATAATGAAGTGAAGTAGTGATCAAATAAGAACAACCATTGTCCTTATATAATGGCCTTTGGCCGGATCCCATGAGCTCAAAATGAGCCTTTTTTTGCTTATTTTAATTCCCATGCAAATAGGTAGTGTGTAGGATTATACATGATCATGTTCATGTGTCATAATCATGTGTTGTAGTGTGTATAAAGAAAACACCCATCATTATGTTTTCCACTACACTATTTCGGTCCACATGGTAAAATGTGGTCCGTTTTGATTTTTGATATTTGTCCCACAAATACTTATTAATCATATGCTTAATTATCTTATATAATTAAGTGTTAATTTGATCATATAACAATTATATGACTCAAATATATACTTAACTTTTAAGTGATATTTTACCATTATATCAATATATAATGGGTCCTACAATGCCTAGTTAATTTATTTTACAACTTTTTGTAAATATAATTAACTATTTACCTCTACCTCAAAATATGTGCATAACCTCAACTAATTTAATGAATTAACGATTAATCACTAAATTAAATCTTATTTAATCGTATTAAAATAAGACGTAAAATTTATTCAGTCAGTTATCGTATAATTGACTAATAAACTTAAGCGGAATGAGTTCGCAACTCAATTTCCAATAAATAACTCTCGTAACTAAACGTACATATCAAATATATGTAATGCTCTAATTAAATTGTATCGTATACAAATAATTAGTATTCTATTTGGGTCTCATCCTATAGGTGTAACCTAAAGGGATCAGTTGATTACCGCCGTCATACGACAATAACCTCAAACTCTAGTCAGCCAAGCGTTACCGATTTACGTTAATCAACTGACGTGGAGTATCAAAATATACTAATCATGTCACGTATATTCCAAATGAAATTTATTATATAAATGCACTATTGTGGAGGACACTTACTCCAACAATCTCCCACTTGTCCGATACAAGTTGTGCATGTAGCGACACTATTGTGGAGGACTCCTACTTCAACAATATCTCCCACTTGTCTCGACAAGTTGTGTGCTACCGATTCTCTTGTCTCTTTTGTGTCAAATCCTCCAACTCATTGCAAGGTGTCTTACAGGTCGCACTTGCAATTGAAAAATGTAAATAGAGTGGTTTTCTCGATCTGGGAGAGTAACTGTCTGACCGGAAAATCTACCAGAGATCTCTTCCGAGCGTGGCCACGCATTTCCAGTTACTACTCCTCGAGTGGCCCGAAGATGTTAATACCCAACGTGGGTGGACAGTTCCTGTTGACCCATCCTTACAACTGTATGATGCAAGATCCGCGATGACCCAGAAGATGTCATCGGCCTCCTTTCATTCACACGGCACGACCTAGGACAAAAACCAAAGTCAATTGGAAACTACACCGACTCAGGTAAATGGTCGCCAGTCTAAAGAATCGACTCATAGGAATAAAATAGAAATCCCTGCCACGACCAGGCTTCAACTATTTTTATAAGGGACTTTATTATGGTCACTGCCCGACAGAGTGTCTCCACAGTCTGTCTATGTAAACGACCAGTCATCTCCATGACCCCATGGTGCTGAACCAACCATCGATCGACTTACAATCTAGTCACTTCGAGACGTCACCTCAAATGAGTGACTAGGGACAAAACACTAAGTTCATCCTGTTCACTTGAATTGGGTTCAACTTTTCTTTCAACCAATTCGGATAAACAAAGTATTAAAATTTAGTCAAACTAAATAAGGAGTTTTTAATGAAACTCTAACAATGAATGCGATTATCTAATATTTGGAAATATTGATACGTTATCAATAATCTCATATCTCATAATCTCCAGCAATTCAGGTACATATTTCAATGCCATTGAAATGACATGACTATCATGTTCAGCCTGCAAAAGCATAGCTAATGGATTAGCAATACTTGCATCTCTCCCATCGTTCTGATCGCTATTTCTTTTTGTCTACGTAATCTCATATTACATAAAACTTTCTGAGTACGTGTCTAGGTTTGAATCTAGACTTAGGACTCTTGGCCTAAAGGTAGCTCCCACTGTTTTACCAGTATCATGGGATAGGATATACAACTATAGGAACTACTTCTAGTCCCTCCAATACTGTCGAATCCAAGCTACTTTCATATGCATCATCATATGATGCAATGTACTCTATTTCCGTTGTGAAATCCGCAATGATAAACTGCCTGGAACAATTCCAGCGGATACATGACATTTATATTTGAAAATGTCATTCCTACTTGGAACCTTTCCAATAGTCTTTTATGCTTGGAACTCTTCCAACAGATAAATCTTCTATAAAACACAGCCAGTTCGTGATTTCAAATCACTTTGATTAGTTTGGAAACTGAAGTCTGTGTAACCACTTACACACAAGTCACTGTAAACTCCAAACACATGGAACATATCCTTTAGTCCTTCGCAAGTACTAAGGATGCTCATTATGGCTATCAAGTGACTTTCACTTGGATTTGATTGCAAATGATTCATCATGCTCAAAGCATGCGAAATGTCGGATTGAGTATACATCACAACGTATATAATTGATCCCGCAGCGGAAGCAAAAAGGAATCACTTATCATGTGTTCAACTTCCTTGAACTAGTCAAAGATCTTATCAGTATAAGAATTTTGACTCAACGCTAATATCCTTTTAGATTTATCTCCATAAATCCAGATATCTAAAAGATGTATTCTACTTCTCCAAAATCTTCCATCATCTAAAATGATCAATATGTCTCCACATATAAGACTGATGAAAACCATATTACTCCCACTAAACTTCATGTATAAACATAATTCCTCGAGATATCGAGAAATATTTTATGACATGATTGACACACTAATTCCAACTCTTTAGTGCTTACTTAAGACATCCTCTTAAGCTTGCAAATTAACTTAGGATAGTTAGGATCTACGAACCCACAGGTGAATATAAAATATACTACCTCTTCTAGAATCGTATTCAAGAAGGTGGTCCTTGAGATCCAATTGACATCATACTATTATGATATGCTGTAATCGCTAAGTATATTCGAATGGATCAAGAATTAAGGTTGGTGCAAAACTCTTTGCCTACCAATTTATCTTTGAAAACATTTTAATGTTCATCATGCAAATTTCGATCTTAAAAATCAATTTACATTGAAGAGGTCGTACTTCTTCAAGTAAAATTTACCAGGTCACATACCTGACCATCATGCATGGAGTCCATTACGAATCACATGACTCTAAGCCATAGCAAGAAGTTGGGACTAGAAACAGTCTTTTATAAGTCACGGATTAGAATTCATCACTATTAAGGAGTGATAAAATTCCACCTGACTTCTTAGGTTCCGAAGAAACTACTACTGAACAAGCAATGAGGAAACTTTTTCCGGACCATTTGCTCAGTTTTGTGGCTCTTGAAACATTTTCTCCCACTCTGTCTTATCAAGAAATAAACGTATTTTTATTGAAATATAGCATCACGAGTCACAAACGCTTTGTTCTCGTGGTCAATGTAGGATTATTGAGCACTTGTTTCATTCGAATAACTTATAAATTAGGTATGGTACCTATCCATATCGTATATGAAATAAAATCCGACTGTTATAAATGTGCTTTGATATGGTGGGAAAAGAAAATAGCAGACAAAAATATTAAGATCCCAAGGTTAGTCAAATGGCTCAGTTTGACTTGACAAAGAAAAAACCATATCGTATAAAGTTCTGTTTCTCTATTTAACAACGCCTTATCTCATAATGTGTGTTAGAGAAGTTAACTCGTGAAACTATTTCACTATACTTTTGGTCAAAATCAAAGTCAATACTTAGATATTTTAGTTACGATTTGGTCGTAAGTCCTTGATCTAATACTCTTGGTGGTTAACTACTTCACATTGAAGCTCTTTGAACTTTTCAAAGAATTTCTCATAGCACCTCATTAAGTAGAATCAAATATAATATCTACTTAAATCGTTGGTAAATAAAGTGAAATAGTCATAACCATCTCTGGTTGTGTTTGTTTTTGGACCACGCATATTCTTATGTAATAGGGCCAATAACTCACTAGTTCGATTTCCTTTTAAATAAAAAGGGCACGAATCATCTTGCCTTGAATACAAGATTCGCACGCACTATAAGATTCAAAATCAGATGGTTTAGGGATAGTTGTCAATACTAGCCTCTTAATGTGCTACACAATCCAGAATTAAGATTAGATTAGGGTCACCAATTTTGAGCCTTTTCAATCTATATGACAAGTAATTACTAGTTTAGGTCAAGAATATAATTACCTTTGATTGGTATGGGATAACCATTGACCAAGTATAGGCATAAAAAGATACAACGCTTGTTCTATTCACACAAGTGAAACACTTGTGTCGTACACTAAAGTGGATACTATATTCTTTATTTAGAGGTCATGTACATAACAACGTTTATTAAAGTACACCTCTAAATCCAAAACTAGATTGATCACATTATAACTTTTATATGTCTCTATAGAAATAAAACTACAATAGTTATATTTCCTTTGTAGGTCGACATTTAATCATGGCTAGTCGTCGCACGAATCATTATTATATGCATTGAATACATTGATGAAAACCATAATGGGTATCTAATACCCAAAAATTGCATTTTAGCAAAGTAAATGTCGATCATATAGATATTATGGGTGAAAATAGTACACCCAATTTCTAACTCTTTAGAAAACTTAGGGCAAATTCTTTTCTAGTGTCTTACACTGTAAAATAGAATCATCAAAAGTTGGGTTCAACACCTTGCTTGGGTTTTTACTATTCAAAATAGACTTGCCTTTTTCCCTCGCCTTGTGCCAACATCGTTCCAACCTACTCTTAAACCTCGTTTTATTCTTAACAATTAAGAATATAAACATCCCTTTTAGAGCTCCCACTCACTTTCATGAATCTCTACTTAGACAAGTATATTAGAATTATTGTGAAGACTATTCTTCATTTCATTCATGGTTTTACCTTAAAAAAGGATAAACCTTTCATGAAGTGACTACGGTATTTGGTTATTCACGATTTTAAATAAATCGATTAACCTAGTCGTCCCAACTGATTTGACCTCTTTTGAGGTAAGCCTCGATAAGGAGCATAATGACGACATACCAAAATACAAATATTTTCTTTGGAGCAAAAATTGATTGTACCATTGTTATAAGAAGACGTCACTAAAAAATCAAAACGCTTTTGACTAAGTGTGACTTATTCATTTACTCTTCATAAGAGGCATTTGCAATGGTGAATATGAGGATCAAAAGATAAAATTCTATTTGTCTTTAGCTACGGTGGTTTAAATGGAGATCGCAATCAAAATGCTACTGTATAAAATAATGGAAACTCCTTTCCACGATTGAACGGATTTACAAGTTCGTAGAAGGATAAATATTTGTCATTGCGCGAATAAATATGAACGGAAAGTAAACATTCATTGCATATATATAATATATTTGTAAAACAATTTTAAACATGTCACTCATATAATGACCCCTCACGAAATTATATAAGTGATTCCAAGACCCATCTTTAGACAAAAATAGTCATCGTATGCTACCTTTATCTAAAAATGGTAAGTCAATACTTGACTAATTCTACACTTAGAACTCTTGGTTGACGGATTTTCAACTAAATCCATCTCCTAGTCCCAAGATTACGCTTATCTCGTTGAGTCCAACCAATTTTGGCTTGTGATCGCATCACCCTACTTACCCGAGGTAAAAAGGGACCCACGAGCGTGGTAGCCCTAATGAACACGGGGTTCATAGGTGTTACTAATTGGTAAGGCTAAATCTCAATTTTTAAGTTATGTGAGAGGTCTTGTCAATTTTTTTATTAATTCCCTATAAGCGAACTAAGTCGGTGAATTTTGAATAACTTTGAATTGACAATCGAGAAATAAAGATGCATGTTGGCGATTTTGGCATGAGCGGAAAAATAAAGCAAGCAAATAAGAAATCCTAGTATGGCCACCTAGCTAATCTAATTAACTAGTAGATTACAAAATCGTAAACCAACTCCTTGGCCCCTAGCCTCTTCATGGCACCGTCTTTTGGAACACCGACTTCGGGAATCTCCGTCTTCATAATAATTAATTACAAAAAGATAAAAATAAAATTCCTATTATACATTTGATCTAAAAATGAAATAAAATTATTACAAACGGCGATACGAGATCGCAAATAAAATTACAACCGAATCGGTATTCCCTTACATTACGGGTAATACCGATTAAAATAATCTAGGCCATACAAGGTACAACTTGCATTAAAAATTAAATAAATGACATTCATTCATTCAAAAATAACAACATAAATAAAATGCTGTAAAAATCATGCCATAATCGCCCTTAACACTTATCATGCTCATTCTAGCTCGGTTTTATGGATTTTATCAATTTTTAACCATTAAAAATCAATAATCAACACTTAAATCGTATTTAAGCTCAAACTAATTATCTAAACTGATTTAGAACTCAAAATTAGTCCCCACTAACTTTGTTTATATTTAATTAGTTAGAATTGATCGTATTTACTAAATATAGAGGTTTAATCATAACATTTATGAAGTAAACCCAAAATAAAATATAAACAATCATAAAAATTTGAAACCAAAAATTTTGTACATTCTGGAACATTTACAGGAACTCTAAAAAACAGAAACATTTGCCCAAAAATTTGAATAAATTTTATGAACAAATAACTTAATATTCAACGGTTTTATCAAATAAAAACCATTAAATATAGTAAAATAGTGAAACAAATTATAAAATTTCACCAAGATGATATAAATCAGATTATAAAATGTACCAAAAATTTTCAAGACCAGAAAAGGACGTTTCAATTTTATAAACATAATGATCTCACTTTATTGACTTTTATCTTATAAAAATCAATCATCATGCAAAACTTAATTAAAAGTCATGAAATTTTACATACAGTATGTACAACATGCATGTGAGGTCATATCAAAATTTCATGGCCAGAATCAACATGCAACTATTTTTAGTTAACTTTTAACATAAAATATGCATATTAACATGATTTAAAGGCCATAAATCAAAATAAAAAGCAAATTAATCCATAAAATCACCAAATTTAACCACAACTATTTTGAGGTCATTAGGTATGCATGCAAATCAAAAATTTCGTGCAAACCAACTTTGAACACAAATTTTCAATTTTACCCAAGTTATCGTATAACTCGATTTTAATGCCTAAAATCGACATGCATGTAACAATTGAGCTCTGATACCACATAAAAGTCCTAGACCTTTAATTAGACTCCTCTAATTAGTTCATTAAATTACATTAACTTAATGATTTAGGATCTAGTTATCATGCATGCAAATATAAAAGCATAAAAGAAAAGATAAGACGAAAACATCCTTACATTGGGAATTTTTGGTTCAATATGGGCACAATAAGAACTCCTTCTTATTGTTCTTGAGCATGAAATTAGTGGATGATCCTCCATAAAATAACCTCCAAAGTAGAAGGTCTCCTTCCAAATTGCACCCAAGATTTAACCCAATTAAACACTATATTTATTAACTAGATAAATATAGTATTATCCCTTAAATGATACTAGAAATATTACTACATTAGTAATATATGAAGTATATAATATTTATGTGAGTTTTAGAGAGATGAATGCATGAGAAAAAAAATTGAGCAAGCATGAATTAATATGAGTAAAAGGAGAACAACTCTTGTGTCCTTTTTACATCCTTTTCTCACGGCACACACCACACCAAATAGGTGACTATGGGCTCTTATTTTATTCACATGCATGAATGTTGAGTGTTGGTTAATATATAATCATAAGATGTCATAATAGGCTATCATGACATGTAGCATAATAGGTAATCATGGCTAAATGTGGAGTGTAGACTTAAACAAAACAAATTGTTACTACAAGCTACAATGAAACGTCCACCATGTGCATTATGTGGTCCATTTTGATTTTTGATATTTGTCTCACAAATACTTATTATCATATGCTTGATTATCTTATATAATTAAGTATTAATTTGATCATATAACAATTATATGACTCAAATTAATAAATAATATACACTCAACTTTTAAGTGATATTTTACCATTATATCAATATATAATAGGTCCCACAATGCCCAGTTAATTTATTTTACAACTCCTTGTAAATATAATTAACTAATTACCTCTACCTCAAAATATATACAAAACCTCAACTAATTTAGTAAGTTAACAATTAATCACTAAACAAATCTTATTTAATCGTATTAAAATAAGTCGTAAAATTTATTCAGTCAATTATCGTATAATTGACTAATAAAATCAATTGGCTCGAGTTCTTTAACTCAATATCCAATAACTAACTCACATAACTAAACGTATATCAAATATACGCAAGGGACTAATTAAACTGTATCATATACAAATAATTAGTATTCTATTTGGGTCTCATCCTATAGGTGTGACCGAAAGGGATCAGTTGATCACCGCCGTCATACGACAATAACGTCAAACTCTAGTCAGCCGAGCGTTACCGATTTACGTTAATCAACTGACGTGGAGTATCAAAATATACTAATCATGCCACGTATATTCCAAATGAGATTTATTATATAAATGCACTATTGTGGAGGACACTTACTCCAACAATGAGAAAGTAGAAAACGCAGCTCATATTCCAAGATTTTACATGATAGCGTAGTATAGACAAAAACCAAATACCTTTCAATCTTGCAAGGCTCAATTTGTCGGATTCTCGCGGATTCACTCATGCACTCATAAGTTTATGTAAGGGTGAGTTTTGTGAAGATAGAAAGAAATAGAAACACTCACTCAACTTATGAAACATGCATGCATTCTAATGTGACAGTAATTTCCCCAACTAATACGCATTCGATATAAAGTACATGAATCAGGACAAAAAGGGAGACTAATGGGTAAAGGTATAGAAGTGGATTGTGCCAAGGCACGTATGGGAATGTGGGGCTAAGACCGGTAGTCGCAGCGACACTTACCAAAACAAATCTACAAGACTAGCACAAACCAACACCCGACTAGAGAAATCATCTTGAACTTTGACAACACAAGAGAATATCGATATTGCTCTCTGAAAAATGAATTAGACTCTAGTAAATTCTCTTTCATTATCCCTTGAATAATTCTTCTTTTTTTCATTTTTTTCTTTTCAAATCAAATCTCTTTTTTTTCTTTTCTTTCTTCTTTTGCTTCATAACTTTTCTCAACAAAGGGAATAAATGACACAATTGCCAACATACTTGCTACACCCAATTGATATTCTTTTTGAAATCCCGACCCAACCATAGTAGACAAGTAGATAAGAAAAACATGCAACTGCGACTGTCCCGATAAGGTAGGCAAATTCTAGGAATGTAGCTATTAGATAGGTTATGAAACAGGCTACAAAGGCTCAAATGGGCTAAACATAGAGAACTCAATAATAAGGGTATAAAATCAAGTCTTTTTGGCTATGTGAGGCTTATTTGAACAAAAAGAATCACCTTTCCTCATGCACTTATCAAACGAACGCGTATAGTATCAAGAAACGAATGTCACACTTATGCAATTTGATGTTACACATTCCACAAGGAGTACCACACTCAAGCCTAAAAACAATGAGACCAGTTTATTGATGTTCCTGGCCTAGGAAGCTCTAAAGACCTCAGAATTTTAAGTGGTTTACCAACAAAAATTGCCAAATCTAATTAGCATAAGGTATGTCAAAAACGGTCAAGACTTGTCCTATGAGCTTTGTTTTCAAAAATAGTAAGTCAAAACAATGTACATGGACAACTTATTTGGGATTCAAATGCAGAAACAATGCAAATTATCATCATTGTTATTCAATTCACCAAGACTCGACCTAATAAAATAAAAAACATGTTTTTGGATTTTGTAAATTTTTCAATTTTTATGATTTTTTTTCACACAAAGGAAATAAACACACAACATAAATAAAGACTCTCCCCCAAACCTAAATGTCACAGTGTCCTCAGTGTGACGCTAACAGCACAACAATCACACAATAACCAACAACAGCAACCTAAAGGACACAACTAACAAAGGGAAATGGGAAATAACTAAAAGAAAATACAATAGAAGAAAGTACAAGGATAGATAGTACCAGCTGTATAGAATAATAGCCTCCCCCAAACCAGCTGCAAAATAGGGGAGTAGTGACCAGCTGTCACTACTGCTCATCAGTCGAGTTCAGGTTCAGGTGTCGTTACCTTGGTAACCTTAGGGGGTTTACCCAAGCTATACACATTTTGTAACTTGCATTCCTCTCCTGTCAGCAGTTTTTTCATCTCAACTATTGGCTTACTCTGTGAGCTTCCAGCTGTGCTGGAAATTAAGGCGATCTCCAGAGGATCCCTATCCAAACGCAAAGGGAGGCAGTCATCAATAGTTAAATTCACAATATCAACCCTATGACATGTCTCTTCTAGTAGGGGATGTTTCATTGCCTTATCTAGGTTGAAAGTGATAGTGTCATCCCCCACTGTTAGTGTAAGTCTCCCATTCTTAACATCTATAACCGCCCCCGCAGTATGGAGGAATGGTCGTCCCAAGATGATAGGAATTTGGGTGTCCTCAGCCATATCTAAGACAACAAAGTCAACTGGTATGAAAAACTTCCCTACTCTAACCGGTACGTCTTCTAAAATCCCTAAAGGGTGTTTAATAGAACGGTCGGCCATTTGTAAGGTCATGGTTGTAACAGTAAGTTGACCCATATTAAGCTTTTTGCATATAGAAAATGCATTACACTAACACTAGCCCCTAGATCACAAAGGGCTTTATCAATGGCTAAGCAACCTATATTACAAGGAATAGAAAAACTCCCTGGGTCCTTTAGCTTAGGTGGTGATCTGGATTGCAACACAGCACTGCATTCCTCAGTAAATGCAACCGTCTCCACTTCATTAAAGGACCGCTTCCTTGTCAATATATCCTTCAGAAACTTTGCATAGGCCGGCACTTGAGTGATCAACTCGGTAAATGGTACACTTACTTGCAAATTCTTCATTACCTCCATAAACCTCCCAAACTGTTTATCGAGCTTGGATTTATGTTGGCGGTGAGGAAAAGGAAGTTTAATTACAATTGGCTCGGCTTCTTTTGCTTTTAAAGATGAATGGGAAGTCGTGTCATCCTGATCAGGGGTTGCTCGATCGAGCAAACTCGATCGAGTTTTTCTGTACTGTAACTTTCAGAAACTTCCCGAGAAGAATTTGGGTAGATTTTCTGTGCTCTATCGAGCAAGGGGGTTCTGCTCGATCGAGCAACCTTGTTTTCAGCCTCTTTTTCGCCTTTTTTCGAACTTTGATCAGCAACTTCCAAGCTTTCATTGGTTTCATCCCTTATCATTTCAGGGCCTTTGTAATGGGTTCCACTCCTCAAAGTGATGGCATTGACTTGTTCATGTGGAGGGTGTCCTTGAGGAGGAAGATTATCTGGTTGTTTATGTGGATTTTGAATTGCCAATTGGGCAATTTGAGTGTCAACCATCTTGTTATGAGCTATTAGTTGTGAGATCTGAGCATCTTGCTTTTGTTGGATCATAAGACTCTGCTCCAACATGGCTTTTAATTCCGCCTTATCATTACTTGGAGGTGGTGGAGGTGGGGGTTGTTGAAAGTTTTGGCCACCTTGATTGGAACGGTTAAAGTTACCTTGGGAATTGCGATTCTGAGGAATCACATAAGATGAACCTTGTTGCTGAGGCGGTGGTGGGGTAGGATTAAGAACATTCTGACTTCGGTAGGAGAAATTGAGATGCTCTCTTGTCCTTTCATTGTAAAAGTTAGAGTACGGTGAACCTTGCTTAAAGGATTGAAAGGCAAGCACTTGATCAACCGTACTCATACATTCCACTGCATTATGCCCCATAGTACCACATCTTTCACAGGTTGGCTCTTGTTGAACCATGGCATGAACCGTTTGTTTATTTTCCAAGGACTTTGAAGTTTGTAACTCGGCAATTTTGGCAGTTAATGCCTCCAACTGAGCTACAATGGCATTATCCGAACCTCCTCTCCTCACATTACCCCTAGGATTCCCATACTCAGCAATGTGAGTAGCCATCTCATTAATTAACATCCAAGCATTGGCATTAGTAGTGTTATTTTGGAATCTCCCATTAGCAGCAGAATCTAACAAATTCCTCTGATCATCATATAACCCATTATAAAATTGGTTGCATAGGAACCAAGTATCAAAACCATGATGTGGAATAGACTTGACAAGCTTTTTGAAGCGCACCCAGGCCTCATTAAAGTTCTCATTGGGACCTTGTTTGAAACTTGTGATTTGACTTCGAATGACATTGGTTTTCTGTGGCGGAAAATATCTTGTATAGAATGCAAGAGCCAAAGAATTCCAATCGGTGATGCCAAGTGCAGCCATATCTAACTCACTCAACCAATCTTCTGCCCCGTCTCGTAGTGAAAAGGGAAACAACACCAACTTAATATGATCTTGCGTTACCCCACCCGTTAAAGGAATAGAGCAACAATAGTTAGTGAATTTCTCCATATGCTTAGCAGGATCCTCAGTGGGGCTTCCTCCAAACATGTTTCGCTCCACCAAAGAGATATAAGATGGACGAATCTCAAAAGTACACTTACCCGTAGTAGGGAGTTGAAATCCCTTGGGAATAGATGCAACGGTAGGCTCCGAATGGCTGGCTAGAGTAGGCATGATTGTAGTAGGTGCATAAATAGGTGTATCCTCTTCTAAGGATGGTTTTTCTGCGACGAATTCGGCGTAAACTGTTTCAAGCAAACTCAAGTCTTCCGCTTCTTGAATTTCCTTCCAAGATTTTCGTCTAGACCGGAGAGTCTTCTCTGGTTCGGAATCGTAGGGCACGAGAACAGACCTAGAACACCTGGGCATAAACAAAAACTAAAGAAAAGGATGACACCTGTCTCAAGGAACTTAGGTTCCCTGAGACGAACAAGACAAACTAAGTAGAAACAAACAGAAAACTGTTGCCTCCCCGGCAACGGCGCCAAATTTGATAAGGGTAAAGTCGCGTCTCCTTAATCAAAGTAAACCTAAATCACAACTAACTAATAGTCAGCGGTAAGCAAGGTATCGAATCCACAGGGAGGCGGTAGTAATCTAATCTGTTAAACTAGGTTTGTCTCTAAAGTAACAATTTCGGGGTTTTGAGATTTGTGTTCTAAACTAATGGCAAACAATAACTAATAGCAAATAATAACAACAACTAAAAGCAAGCAATAACAATAAAAGGTCTAAAACAATGAGATTAAAAGTCTAGGGTCTCAGGTTCACTAGGATTATTGTTTAGGGGTAAGGATGTAGTCAACTATCATGCAATAAAGTTATCTAAGGTCACAAGATCGGTCGATTCAATTATGCCCTTTAGATCTACGATCAACATGCAGTCGCTATCATTAAACGAGTTCTATTCAATTATCGTAGCCTACCTTAGTCTTAACCCGGTCGGTCTTAATCCTAATTCGCGAGACTAGTTAATTAATCCTGGCCAGTAATCAAACAACTAGAATTAAAACGATAATCAAACGATAACCCTAGAAAGGAATTTAGCTACTCATAATAATATAAATAAGAACAATATTAATTAAAGTAAACATGATTAACAACAATGAAAAGAATAACAAAGAATAATTAAAGAACAAGAAGATAATTAAATTGAATAACGAAGAAAGATTGAAGAATACCGATTACAAGTCGAAGTAAAGACAATCGTCTTTGATGAATAAAATCCGGAGGCAAAGTAAACTAATTTAGGTTTTCTAATTTAAAGCAATAAAGCATTGAAAAGCATAAGAAAGCATGAAAGACGAGCTTTCCTTTTATAATACAAAAATCTAATTAATTAGGTTAAAGTTTACGAAAATATGAAAAAGTCGTCGAAATATTGGGTTGCTCGATCGAGCAAGGGTATTTGCTAGATCGAGCAACCTTCAGCCCGACTCGATCGAGCAAGGCATAATGCTCGATCGAGCAGCCTTCAAAATGGCTTGTTTCTTTGTTTTTCTTCATTTCTTTTCCACCGTTCTCGATTCCCGTGCCTAACCTTCTACGATCCGACTCCGCCATGCTCCATATCAACTCAAAAAGCTCCAAATGCATCCAATCTGCATTAAAACATAACAAAAGCGGCAGAATCGATATGCTAGCTAAAATAGCATAGAATAAGCAAGGAAAGACGGTAAATCGAGTTATTTGCGTCTAAGGGAGGCATAAAATATATGTATAAATAATGATCATCAAACTCCCCCAAACCAATCCTTTGCTTGTCCCTAAGCAAAGCACTCAACACTATACAATGACAAACATACAAATGGTGAATGAAAAACTCAAAGCTAATGTTAATGCACATACAAATCCCAAGCTATCCATATCTATAACAAAGTAATGACCAAGTTGTACCAATAAAACAAATTCAAAGGCACGGGAAAGTAGAAAACGCAGCTCATAATCCAAGATTTTACATGATACCGTAGTATAGACAAAAACCAAAAACCTTTCAATCTTGCAAGGCTCGATTTGTCGGATTCTCGCGGATTCACTCAAGCACTCATAAGTTTATGTAAAGGTGAGTTTTGCGAAGATAGAAAGAAATAGAAACACTCACTCAACTTATGAAACATGCATGCACTCTAATGTGATAGTAATTTCCCCAACTAATACGCATTCGCTATAAAGTACATGAATCAGGACAAAAAGGGAGGCTAATGGGTGAAGGTATAGAAATGGATTGTGCCAAGGCACGTATGGAAATGTGGGGCTAAGACCGGTAGTCGCAGCGACACGTACCAAAACAAATCTACAAGACTAGCACAAACTAACACCAACTAGAGAAATCATCTTAAACTTTGACAACGCAAGAGAGAGATCGAAATTGCTCTCTAAATATGCATTAGACTCTAGTATAATCCCTTTCATTTTCCCTTAAATAATTCAATGAAGGAACAAATTTTTCTTTCTTTTTTTCTTTTTTTCTTTTTCTCTTTTTCTTCTTTTTCAAATCAAATCTTTTTTTTTTTTCTTTTCATTTTTTTCTTCTTCTTTTGCTTCATAACTTTTCTCAACAAAGGGAATAAATGTC
Source organism: Heliosperma pusillum (assembly GCA_022085475.1). Classification (NCBI taxonomy): domain Eukaryota; kingdom Viridiplantae; phylum Streptophyta; class Magnoliopsida; order Caryophyllales; family Caryophyllaceae; genus Heliosperma; species Heliosperma pusillum. Next base: position 16,826 of record JAIUZE010005435.1, read on the forward strand.
ACAATTGCCAACATACTTGCTACACCCAATGATATTCTTTTTCAGAAATCCCGACCCAACCATAGTAAACAAGTAGATAAGAAAAACATGCAACTGCGACTGTCCCGATAAGGTAGGCAAGTTCTAGGAATGTAGCTATTAGATAGGTTATGAAACAGGCTACAAATGTTCAAAATGGCTAAATATAAAGAACTCAATAATAAGGGTATAAAATCAAGTCTTTTTGGCTATGTGAGGCTTATTTGAACAAAAAGAACCACCTTTCCTCATGCACTTATCAAACGAACGCGTATAGTATCAAGAAACGAATGTCACACTTATGCAATTTGATGTTACACATTCCACAAGGAGCACCACACTCAAGCCTAAAGACAATGAGACCAGTTTATTAATGTTCCTGGCCTAGGAAGCTCTAAAGACCTCAGAATTTTAAGTAGTTTACCAACAAAAATTGCCAAATCTAATTAGCATAAGGTATGTCAAAAACGGTCAAGACTTGTACTATGAGCTTTGTATTCAAAAATAGTAAGTCAAAACAATGTACATGGACAACTTATTGGGATTCAAATGCAGAAACAATGCAAATTATCATCATTGTAATTCAATTCACCAACACTCGACCTAATAAATAAAAAACATGTTTTTGGATTTTGTAAATTTTTCAATTTTTATGATTTTTTTTTTCTTTCACACAACAGAAATAAACACACAACATAAATAAAGACTCTCCCCAAACCTAAATGTCACAGTGTCCTCATTGTGACGCTAACAGCACAACAATCATATATCAACCAACAGCAGCAACCTAAAGGACACAACTAACAAAAGGGAATGGGGAAAATAACTAAATGAAAATACAATAAAAGAAAATACAAGGATAGATAATACCAGTAATTGAGAGAATAAGGGTGAGGTAGTGAAGAAGAATGACGAAATAAGAAGATAAATGAAGAAAAAATTGGTGAAAACTTGCTTTTTAAGGCTTCGGACTGGTCTGAACCGATCGACTCGATCGAGCAAACCCAACCTGCTCGATCGAGCAAGTTAAATTTTCCGGATCTTCGAGTTTGCAAAAGTAGCTGATATGGTGCATACACGAAAACTCGATCGAGCAGGTTAGTGTGCTCGGTCGAGCAACCCAGTAGGATCAAGTCCGTCACTTGTTCTCTCTTCTTTTCTTCTTTCTTTCTTTTCGTTTCTTCGTTATGAAAGCGACTTCCAATTTTTTAGCTGCAAACACTCCATAAAACTGTTAGATCGCTCCCTCACCGCACTCAATAAAGCACAACCAAATTAACTATCCAAACTAAATCGAATTGAACTATAACATTAATAACTACGCTAATCGAAATAAGATTTACAAATGAATTACAAGTAAATGCCGGGTTGCCTCCTGGTTACCGCTGGTTTATATCGGTCCCGCACGACCGTGTAACCTCAAAGTCATGGTGGTTTATCAAGAGCGAAAAGGTCGACGGCCTCTCTCACTCCTATAAATGCTCTATCGTAACAGGTCTTTAAGCGTTGACCATTAACTTTGAAAACTTCACCCTTGTCAGTTTGTAGTGTAACCGACCCAAACTTGCTCACCTTGGTTTTTGTGAATGGTCTCGACCATCTGGACTTGAGTTTACTTCGTGAGCTTCCAGCTTCAGCATTCCTGGAAATTAAGGCGATCTCCAGAGGATCCCTATCCAAACGCAAAGGGGGACAGTCATTAATAGTTAAATCCACAATATCAACCCTATGACATGTCTCTTCAAGTAGGGGGTGTTTCATTGCCTTATCGAGGTTGAAAGTGATAGTGTCATCCCCCACTGTTAGTGTAAGTCTCCCATTCTTAACATCTATAACCGCCCCTGCAGTATGGAGGAATGGTCGTCCCAAGATGATAGGAATTTGGGTGTCCTCAGCCATATCTAAGACAACAAAATCAACTGGTATGAAAAACTTCCCTACTCTAACCGGTACGTCTTCTAAAATCCCTAAAGGGTGTTTAATAGAACGGTCGACCATTTGTAAGGTCATGTTTGTAACAGTAAGTTGACCCATATTTAACTTTTTGCATATAGAAAATGGCATAACACTAACACTAGCCCCCAAATCACAAAGGGCTTTATCGATAGCTAAGCAACCTATATTACAAGGAATAGAAAAACTCCCTGGATCCTTTAGCTTAGGTGGTGATCTGGATTGCAACATAGCACTGCATTCCTCAGTGAATGCAACCGTCTCCACTTCATTAAAGGACCGCTTCCTTGTCAATATATCCTTTAGAAACTTTGCATAGGCCGGCACTTGAGTGATCAACTCGGTAAATGGTACACTCACTTGTAAATTCTTCACTACCTCCATAAACCTCCCAAACTGTTTATCGAGCTTTGATTTATGTAGGCGTTGAGGAAAAGGAAGTTTAATTACAATGGGCTCGGCTTCTTTGGCTTTGGAAGATGAATTAGAAGGTTTTTCATCCTGATCAGGGGTTGCTCGATCGAGCAGAGGGTTGCTCGATCGAGTTTTGCTGTACTGTAACTTTCAGAAACTTCCCGAGAAGAATTTGGGCAAATTTTCTGGGTTGCTCGATCGAGCAAGGGGGTTCTGCTCGATCGAGCAACCTCTATTTCAGCCCCTTTTTCGCCTTTTTTCGAACTTTGATCAGCAACTTCCAAGCTTTCATTGGTTTCATCCCTTATCATTTCAGGGCCTTTGTAATGGGTTCCACTCCTCAAAGTGATGGCATTGACTTGTTCATGTGGAGGGTGTCCTTGAGGAGGAAGATTACCCGGTTGTTTATGTGGATTTTGAATTGCCAATTGGGCAATTTGAGTGTCAACCATCTTGTTATGAGCTATCAGTTGTGAGATCTGAGCATCTTGCTTTTGTTGGATCATAAGACTCTGCTGCAACATGGCTTTCAGTTCCGCCATATCATTACTTGGAGGTGGTGGAGGTGGAGGTTGTTGGAAGTTTTGGCCACCTTGATTGGAACGGTTAAAGTTACCTTGAGAATTGCGATTCTGAGGAATCACATAAGATGAACCTTGTTGCTGAGGTGGTGGTGGGGTGGATTAAGAACATTCTGACTTCGGTAGGAGAAATTGGGATGCTCTCTTGTCCTTTCATTGTAAAAGTTAGAGTACGGTGAACCTTGCTTAAAAGATTGAAAGGCAAGCACTTGATCAACCGTACTCATACATTCCACTGCATTATGCCCCATAGTACCACATCTTTCACAGGTTGGCTCTTGTTGAACCATGGCATGAACCGTTTGCTTATTTTCAAGGACTTTGAAGTTTGTAACTCGGCAATTTTGGCAGTTAATGCCTCCAACTGAGCTACAATGGCATTATCCGTACCTCCTCTCCTCACATTACCCCTAGGATTCCCATACTCAGCAGTGTGAGTAGCCATCTCATCAATTAACTTCCAAGCATTGACATCAGTAGTGTTATTTTGGAATCTCCCATTAGCAGCAGAATCTAACAAATTCCTCTGATCATCATATAACCCATTATAAAATTGGTTGCATAAGAACCAAGTATCAAACCATGATGTGGAACAGACTTGACAAGCTTTTTGAAGCGAACCCATGCCTCATTAAAGTTCTCATTGGGACCTTGTTTGAAACTTGTGATTTGACTTCGAATGGCATTGGTTTTCTGTGGCGGAAAATATCTTTTGTAGAATACAAGAGCCAAAGAATTCCAATCAGTGATGCCAAGTGCAACCATATCTAACTCACTCAACCAATCTTCTGCCCCGTCTCGTAATGAAAAGGGAAACAACACCAACTTGATCTGATCTTGTGTCACCCCACCCGTTAAAGGAATAGAGCAGCAATAGTTAGTGAATTTCTCCATATGCTTAGCGGGATCCTCAGTAGGGCTTCCTCCAAACATGTTTCGCTCCACCAAAGAGATATAAGATGGACGAATCTCAAAAGTACTATTACCCGTAGTAGGGAGTTGAAATCCCATGGGAATAGATGCAACAGTAGGCTCCGAGTGGCTGGCTAGAGTAGGCATGGTTGTAGTAGGTGCAGAAATAGGTGTATCCTCTTCTAAGGACGGTTTTTCTGTGACGAATTCGGCGTAAACTGTTTCAAGCGTACTCAAGCCTTCCGCTTCTTGAATTTCCTTCCAAAAGTTTCGTCTAGACCGGAGAGTCTTCTCTGGTTCGGAATCGTAGAGCACGAGAACGGACCTAGAACACCTGGGCATAAACAAAAACTAAAGAAAAGGATGAGAACTGTCTCAAGGAACTTAGGTTCCCTGAGATGAAAAAGACAAACTAAGTAGAAACAAACAGAAAATTGTTGCTTCCCCGGCAACGGCGCCAAATTTGATAAGGGTAAAGTCGCGTCTCCTTAATCAAAGTAAAACCTAATTCACTACTAACTAATAGTCAGCGGTAAGCAAGGTATCGAATCCACAGGGAGGCAGTAGTAATCTAATCTGTTAAACTAGGTTTGTCTCTAAAGTAACAATTTCGGGGTTTTGAGATTTGTGTTCTAAACTAATGGCAAACAATAACATAAACAATAACAATAACTAATAGCAAATAATAACAACAACTAAAAGCAAACAATAACAATAAAAGGTCTAAAACAATGAGATTAAAAGTCTAGGGTCTCAGGTTCACTAGGATTATTGTTCAGGGGTAAGGATGTAGTCAACTATCATGCAATAAAGTTATCTAAGGTCACAAGATCGGTCGATTCAATTATGCCCTTTAGATCTACGATTAACATGCAGTCGCTATCATTAAACGAGTTCTATTCAATTATCGTAGCCTATCTTAGTCTTAACCCGGTCGGTCTTAATCCTAATTCGCGAGACTAGTTAATTAATCCTGGCCAGTAATCAAACAACTAGAGTTAAAACGATAATCAAACGATAACCATGCAATTGCAATTCAATCAATTAATCTACCCCTTCTAACAATCCTAGATCCCCTTTCAACCCTAGAAAGGAATTTAGCTACTCATAATAATATAAATAACAACAATATTAATTAAAGTAAACATGATTAACAACAATGAAAAGAATAACAAAGAATAATTAAAGAACAAGAAGATGATTAAATTGAATAACGAAGAAAGATTGAAGAATACCGATTACAAGTCGAAGTAAAGACAATCGTCTTTGATGAATAAAATCCGGAGGCAAAGTAAACTAATTTAGGTTTTATAATTTAAAGCAATAAAGCATTGAAAAGCATAAGAAAGCATGAAAGACGAGCTTTCCTTTTATAATACAAAAATCTAATTAATTAGGTTAAAGTTTCGGAAAATATGAAAAAGTCGTCGAAATATTGGGTTGCTCGATCGATCAAGGGTATGTTGCTAGATCGAGCAACCTTCAGCCCGACTCGATCGAGCAAGGAATAATGCTCGATCGAGCAGCCTTCAAAATGGCTTGTTTCTTCGTTTTTCTTCATTTCTTTTCCACCGTTCTCGATTCCCGTGCCTAACCTTCTACGATCCGACTCCGCCATGCTCCATATCAACTCAAAAAGCTCCAAATGCATCCAATCTGCATTAAAACATAACAAAAGCGGCAGAATCGATATTCTAGCTAAAATAGCATAGAATAAGCAATGAAAGACGGTAAATCGAGTTATTTGCGTCTAAGGGAGGCATAAAATAAATGTATAAATAATGATCATCACATATCAATGAGGCGTCGTGTAAACAGTCATGCAAGTACGCTACATGCAAATAACACCACCTCGCAAGGATAAACATTTGACGGCCGGGTCGATCAACGCATTGCGATCGTCTCCCAACAACGTCGTCATATCCCCAATAACAATGCAACAAGCATCACGTTTGTACCCCTATCGCTCCAACATCAAGTCTAACGAGTATAGAGGTGCAATCGGGAAACGAGAGTTCAAAACATCCAATACACAAGATTCGATCCATTATTCATTGCATAATCGACTCAAAAGAGGAAAACATGTTAAAACCGTCACTAAGGATATGAGAAGAGCATGTGAAATATTGTAGATACCTCGTTTCTACAACTTCCGCCAACCACCCAGTGATGATTGGGCCGCATGTTTGGTACGCGAAACGATTGATGACAATTTGTAAGTTTATCCTCAAGTGAACACCATGCATGCCCACTAATCTCACTCCTAAACCAAAACAAAAATCACCCAATTTGAACCAAACCGAGTCGGGTTCGGTGCTTGAAGGTACAAAACGGCGTAGATTAAATAAGGGTAAGAATAGGGTACAAGATGATGCTAATAATGTCAAAGACAACACGGAAATCGAGGCAACTAAACCTCCTCTGTTTCGCGAATTTCAATGTCACGAAATGGCATCCGTACTTGACAAGCTTCGATTAACAAAGGAGGAACGGAAATTGGTTAACCGGGTTGCAAAATATGGTATTCATGGTGGTCGTAGTTTCCCGAACGTGTGGTCTGAAAAATATCAAGATTTGGCATTCTTCAACGATTTCTTAAATTTTTAAGAGTGGGAGCAAGTATCTCGGTTTTCGGGTCCTATCTATCCGATCGAGGTAATTCAATTTTATGCTTTTGTTTCTTCGAAATCTGGAGTTTTACATGCCGTGGTGAATGGCCGAGAAGTTTCGATTTCCATTGACGATTTTTGTACTCTGTTTTTGGTTCATGATGATGGAAACAAAATTGACCCGAGTACGTCATGGGACGAATTGTCGGACACGGCTAAGCTGGATGTTAAGCGTTATTTTGATGCTCGGGCTACGTTGTCAAGTTGTGTGTTGGCGGGGAATTTATCCCCAAAATTGAAACTTGTATTAAATTGTCGGACACGGTGGTTCCGCGTCGGGGTGGACGGGATAAAATTGCGTGTTATGAGATGATGGTGGTTAAGAATTGGTTGGAAGGTAACCGTGTCAACCTTGCTTTCCTTGTTTTTTTCTCAAATTTCTCAAACTAGCTTTTCAGTGATAGAGGATAAAGTCTATATGACCCTAGACTTACCCTATGGCATGTGGGTGTCTCGGGTTCTTGAGGCTAAGGGGGTTGTTGATCAGACTAGCTATGGCGTTAATTTGAAAGATGATATGAACGATACTTACTTGAAATTCATGAAAATGGAGGCATTGGGTCCGGAATTGGCTTTTCAATCAAAGGGTGGTTCGGTTGATGTTAAACCGAATGTTGTTGATTTTTCGGGTATTGATTCAAAACTAGATGTGTTTATGGGAAAGGTTATGGAGCGCCTTAATGCGCAAGACAAGAAAATCGATGTGGTTGTTGACAAGGTGGTCAAAACCGTGGCTGTGACAACCCTCGCGAATGCGGAAATATAAAACAAACAAGCATGTGAATTATATAGCGGAAATATGAAGTTTTAAAAACTTTTATACATGCAAGGAAAGAATACGAGGAGTGTCAAATATTACAAACTAAAGTACGAATTATACTACCTCAAGGACGAGTC
>JAIUZE010005436.1:0-34800 GCA_022085475.1 Heliosperma pusillum
TAAAATTCAAGAAAAGTCAAAGACGACTTAAAATTTCAAGAACAGTCAAAGACGACTTAAAATTCAAGAAAAGTCAAACTCGACTCAAAAGTCAAGAAAAGTCAAACTCGACTCAAAAGTCAAGAAAAGTCAAACTCGACTCAAAAGTCAAGAAAAGTCAAACTCGACTCAAAGGTCAAGAAAAGTCAAACTCGCCTTAAGACGAGATTTTCATGGAATCTCGCAGAAATTCCAAATACGAACTCGGAAATTCTAAATTCGACTCGAAACATAAAAATCTTAATTAAAACATAAAATTACTGAAAAGATTTCGTAAAATATTTCTACTAGAAAAATAGGGTACATTTCCGGGTGTTACAATTGGTGTGAAATAAAGTATGAAAAAAAAAGTTAGTGTTAGTGCGCGAAAAAGTGGTTCATTGGTGTGATATTGTATAGTATATCCCGTGATATTGTTTAGTATAACTTGTGATATTGAATCATGGACTCACGGACTCAAAAAGATAGGGTGGACTCACGTGATCCTAATTCTATATATATATATATATATATATATATATATATATATATAGAGAGAGAGAGAGAGAGAGAGAGAGAGCAAAGATCAATTGAGTCCACCCCATTCCCTAGAGTCCTTGAGTCCTATTTTGGACCATTGGATGAAGGAGGATGGGTGGCTGAGATTGGTGCTCCCAAAAGGTAATTAATGGCTTAACTTCCCACTCTCTCTCATCTTTACTAATTAACCACTAATCCCCACCCTAATTCAATATATAACATTTTTCCACCCACCTACTTCTCTCTCATCACACATAATATCATTTCTCTTCCTCTCTCTAAAAACCCAAATAAATCAAAACCCAAATAAATCAAAATCCAAATAAATCCCTCCTTCTAATTTCCTCTCACTCACCAACCTCCACCCACCCAACATCACCCCCACAAACACCATACCCGACACACAAACACCCACCACCAACACCCACAACCGCCAAAAGTGTCGGCCCACTGCAACCACCAACGACACCACCCCCACGACGCCACCCTCCTACCTCACGCATCCCCGCCTCCCTCCTCCTCTCCTCCGCTGCCGCGCGCCTCCCTCCTCCTCTCCTTCATCTTTTTTTTTTTTTCCAGATCCGGTTGGTTGGGTTGTGGTGGTGGTGGTGGTCTTGTGGTGGTTAGGGTGGTCATATATGGTGTCGTGGGTGTGTCGTGGTGGTTAGGGTGGTCAGATCTGGTTGGGTTGTGGGAGGTGGCGGTGGTGGGGGGGCTGTCAAGGGTGGGCTCGTAGGTGGAAGATGGTGGTGTTGTCAATGGTGGGTTTATTGTGTTTATTTTTTGGTTTTGTTTGTTTTTCTTTTATTTTTTTCAGATTTAAAAAAAATGTGTCAAATGTTGACGTCTATTAAAGTAACATATATTATCTATTAAAGTAACACATATTATCTATTAAAGTAACACAAATTCTTTATTAAAGTCACATATATCGTTTATTAAAGTAACACTAATTATTAATTCTAGATCTGAAAAAAAGGTGTCAAGTAATAATGACTTCTATTAAAGTAACAAAAATTCTCTATTAAAGTTACACATTTTATTTATTAAAGTCACATATATCGTCTATTAAAGTTACACATTTTATTTATTAAAGTCACATATATCGTCTATTAAAGTTACACATTTTATTTATTAAAGTCACATATATCTTATATTAAAGTAACACACATTATTTATTAAAGTCACATATATCTTATATTAAAGTAACACACATTATTTATTAAAGTAACACAAAATGACCTTAAAAGTTACACTTGTTGATGTCAGATTTGTTTCTTTTTTTAGTTTTTACTCTTGTTTTCAAATTTTTTTTCTAGATCTACCTTTTTCTAGATCTACCTTGCTTTTTACATAGTTTTTATTACAGTTACACTCATAAATGACTACAGTTACACTCATTCAGGACTACAGTTACACTCGTAGAGGACTACAGTTACACTCATAGAGGACTACAGTTACACTCATAGAGGACTACAGTTACACTCATAGAGGACTAAAGTAACACTCATAAATTTGTAGTAAATTACGTAGATTCAACAAGTAATAAAATTCAAAAACTTTCACTCAAAATGACCTAAAATTACTAAAGTTACACTCGTAAAATATTAGAGTTACACTCGTAAATCATCAAAGTTACACTTGTAAAATGTTAAAATTATATAAATTCAAATTTTTATGTACAAAACCGTCTTAAAAAAAAATTAAAGTTACACTCCTAAAATGTTAGAATTATACTCGTAAAATGTAAAAAATTATATAAATTTAAATTTATAAGTAATAAACCGTCTTAAAAAATATTAAAGTTACACTCGAAAATCATCCAAGTTACACTCGTAAAATGTCAAAATTATATAAATTCAAATTTTTATACAAAACCGTCTAAAAAATATTAAAGTTACACTCGAAAATCAGCAAAGTTACACTCGTAGAATGTTAAAAGTATATATATTCAAATTATTATATCAAAACCGCCTTTAAAATTTAAAGTTACGCTCGAAAATATTAGAGTTACACTCGAAAAGTATTAAAGTAACACTCGTAAGGTGTTAAAATTGTTTAAATTCAAATTTTTGTATACAAACCGCCTTAAAAACTTAAAGTTACACTCTAAAACATTAGAGTTACACTCGCAAGCATCAAAGTTACACTCATAAATCTCAGCAGCTAAAAAGTGCTAAAAAGTGCTTAAAAGTGTTTAAAAAGTGATTAATGTAAGCTAGAGAGAGAAAGTTAATTAATTAGTGCATAGGTAATTAATTAGTGATAAGTGTATTTTTTAATCTCCCAAATCTCAGCCATCCATCTCCCTCATCCAATGGCTAGGATGAGGACTCAAGGACTCTAAGAAAATGGTGGACTCAATTGAACTAGCTCTAGGATATCTCTATATATATATATATATATATATATATAACTAGGTTGAAACATTAAGCCACGTGGCATATTGAAACATAATTACAAGCATTAATTACAACTAATAATTAATACGAACATAATTATAAACTGATAAAAATGATTAATATGGTGATTTTATTATAAATTTATTACAAAAATGATAAAAATTCTAAACTGCAAATCATTACATTTATCGCAAAAAATATTTCAATCGAAAATACTTTTTGTTATATTTATAAGGTTTTTTGTCAGATAACACCTAACATTTAGGCTTTTTACAAATCCGGTAAGTAAAGTATTATTTTTTGCACAAAAGCACCTAAGATTTACATTTTTTTTTTAAAATGGCACCAAATTCTCGTTTCCGTTAAAAAAAGGCAGCTTTTCGTCTTGACTAACGGAATTTGCTTATATGTCATTGTTTTTGTCATGGTTGTCTTCTCACAATTACCTTTTTACATTCATTTCTATCAACTAACACCCTCCACCACCAACCCCACCCCTGAAATAATCGCAACTCCCAGCTCAACAAGTAGCAAACCAATCCCAACCACCATCAACTCAATCCCAACCTTAGCCAATCATCAATTCACCATTACTAACCTTCTTTATCACATCAAAAACCAAACTAACAACAAATTATGCACACTTAATAGTAGAAATATCGGTGCGACATTGACGACATTGGCAACTATGCTAATAAAAATTATTTTAATCGACGCCGGTGGTGGGGAGGATGTTGTAGCAGAGTGAAGGGAAGCGGTTGAGCATTGTGGCGACAATTATTGACGTCCTCAAGATTTAAACCACCACTCCATCTGTAACACCCCGTGTTTTTATAATAAATTTTATCCTAAATTTATTTATTAAAATAATTATTTTGCGTGTTTAATTATTTAATGCGTATTTAATGCTTACGATCTCTATTTTGTTATTTTCCGTTTTGACCTAATTTGGATGGGTTAAAATGTCCGCGCACGATTTTACTATCTATATTTAATTAGTACTTTTCTTATATGAAGTCTCTAAGCGCTTTATTTATACAAAATCCGATTTGTAATTGGATTATCCATCTTGTGAGCTAATGGGTCAAAAGCCCACTTAAGTTCTCTTATAAATAGAAAATCTAACCTAGTAGGCAAGTTGCTCAATTATTTTGTGCGGGCTCCTTGCCTATGCCGCAGATCTTCCCTCCCTTTTCATTCTACTCCCTTTGACTCCATTGTTATGCAACTTTCTTCACCCAAATCAAATATAAATTATATATTTACAATTTTGGCTATTACCTCTACAATATTGTTGAGACCATTTCTAGATTAGATTGGTTGATGATGCCTTAAGACAAATTAATCTTATTGTTAATATAATGTGTCCCTCTTAAGTTTTAATCTTATAGCTATGGAAGCTCAACTAATCGTTCAAGGTTGCACAAGAAGATCAAGAGATGAAGATCGTCATTGTTAGAGTCATAGTGTTGTAAAAGAGATCATTAAACTTGATTCATGCTAAGTACTTCAAAACTGACACAGACATGTCTCTGTGGTTTCTGGCTCTTAAATATTTCGAAAATATTTAACTCTTGAAAATAGCTTTCCAAACTTTTAATCAACATTTTACATTGCTAAAATTCTGGTTTGATCTTTATAAAATGAAAGAAAGCTTTGTGTGTCTTGGAGAGGTAGCTTGCACAAAAAGACACTTGCCAAAAATGGGTTGTTTACTTTCTCTATATTTGGTCACTACCATTTATGCTCTTTCTTGTTGAAAAAAACTACCCTTATTTTGTCTAAGTGTGGCTCCCAAATTAAGGTGACTAGTAAGCTTGATTACTTGTGCAAGTAATTCATTTGGCTTGCATAAGGGGTCATGATTTCTTGTGCCTTAATTGACCTTCTTGTTGTTCAAGCTTCAATTGTTTAATATTTTCTAACACTTGTGCTTAATTGGAGTGTGTTATTTTTAGTGTGTAGTATACTCTACTTTACATTATAAATACCATACTTATTTCATTTGAACAAGTGTGCAACAACAAAATATTTTCAAGCTTAAAAGACTTTGAGTTTTATTGAGTAACTTATCTTTGAAAAAATGGTTTAACATTTCATACTTAATAGTTTTGCAAAATATTTTTCTTAAGTCTTTTACAAAGAGCTAGTTCGTTGCAACAAAGCATGCATTGTGTTCGATGATCTCGTGTTAGTACTTAATCGTTTTCTCCACCGTTCATTTTGTGAACATTTTGAGAAACACAAGTCTTGTAACAAACGAGTAGAACAAGTCTTAAGATAGAGTTATCTTGAGCAACTAGCAACTCGAAAGAGTTGGGGAAGTCTCCTTGCGGAGTAGCCTTGAGCAATAGCAGCTCGAAAGAGTTGGGGAAGTCTCTTAGCGGAGTAGCTTTGAGCATAAGTCTTGGTGCGGAGTAGCATTGAGCAAATAGCAACCGGAGTAGGTTGGGGAGTTGTTTTATTATTCGGGGTCTTTGGTTGTATGAGTTTACTTCAAAGATGTTTAATAAGATAACGTTGGATGTAGGTCGCGGAGTAGTGACCGAACCAATTTAAAAAACATCTTTGAGTTTTGTCTATTTCGTTTTTAATATTTCCGCTGCACTCAGATTTCACTGTTGATTCCATTGTGACATTTACTGGCTGAATCGTTGTTGAATACTTCTAACTTTCTAGTTCGAAGTTGTCAACTTCTCCTTTCTTCTAAGTAGTGTCTTAGTGATCATAGAGTTTTTAAAGAAGCTTTAATTAAGCTTAAAAATTTAAATAGACACCTAATTCATCCCCTCCTCCTCTTAGGTGATCTCGCCCTTGACTCTTCAATTGGTATCAGAGCCTTGTGCTCTTGATATCGGTTAATTACCAAAGCGTTGATCCTATAGTCATGGATGGGAAACATACATACTATCCCATATTCGAAGGGGATAACTACTCATGGTGGAAACATCGTATGGAGCATTATGTCAAAAGCACAGATAATGAATGTTGGATCATAATTCAAAAAGGTCCCCTTGCTATAAGGGTCGCTAATGCTGATGGCACTAGTTCCGTAAAAAGTGAGGATAAGTATGTCGAGGTTGATTATCTTGAAGTCGAGAAAAATTCTAAAGCCATGTCCATTCTTCAATATGGCATCGGTGAACAAGAGATTAACTGGATTTCCGGATGTACCTCGGCAAAATAAATTTGGGACACCTTAAGCCTTGCTTATGAGAGAACGTCTCAAGTTAAGAAGCATCGTATTGACCTTCTCATGCAACAATATGAGATGTTCAATATGGAGCGTGACGAGTAAATTAATAGTCTTTCTTCACGTTTTTCTAGTATTGTTAATGAACTTAAGAATCTTGGTCGTAATTTCGAATCCGAGGACATAGTCCAAAAGATCCTTCGTAGCCTAAGTCATAAATGGCAACCAAAGGTGACAGATATAGAGAAGGCTAAAGATTTATCCAAATTGACCCTCAATGAACTAATGGGCTCACTCATGGCTCATGAGTTAACTCTCATGAAGCGTTCGGGCGAATGCTCTAAAGCTAAAGGTCTCACACTCAAATCAACCTCAAGTGATGAGGAAAATGATGGAGACGATGAGCAAGCCATGTACTCTCGTAATATGGCGGATATGATCAATAATCATGTTCCTAAACAGTTCAAAAATTTTAGAAAGAAAGCTTTTCAAAAGAAGAGATCATTTTCATCCGTTGTTTGTTTCAAATGTGGTGAGAAAGGTCATATTATTAAAGATTGTCCTAAATGGAATGAATTCAAATCAAAAGATAAACGTGATTTTGCAAAGAAAGAATAGAAACACAAAGTCATGTCTGAAATCTGGGGTATGTCTTATTCTGAGGAAGAAGAGTCTTCCGGGGAAGAATTGGATGCCAAAGTTTGCTTGACAACTCGTCTAAAACTTGATGTTCCCGAGTCTTCAAAGAGAGTGTCCGAAAAATGTCTCATGGCACATTCCGATGATTCTGATTATGATTTCAACGATGAGGTAAATAATCTCAAGACAAAGGTTAGATCTTTCTCCAAAGATAAGTTATGTTTGTTACTCGACGATTTACTTGAAAAATGTCGTGAAAAGAATGAAAAACTTGACGCTATGCAAACTCAAATTGAGGATATAGCCGAAGAAAATGTTTGTCTAAAAGAGTGTCTAGATGAGATAGAGCAGAGTAACATCATACCTTCTCTTAAAAAGGAAGTCAAGAGATTAAAGAAAGAAAATGCGAGTCTTGTTAAAGAGGTTAATCTGTCCAATGTCACTGTGAGGTCCACTGTGACATCTGTTATTTAAACTGAAAATGAGTCATTAATTGAACAAGTTGATAACTTAATTAATGAGCGTGACTCTCTGTTAAAAAACCTCACCTCATGTCAGAATCATGTTAAGAGTCTTGAAGAAGTTTATGAGATGTTAGTTGATGAGAATAGTCATGCTAAAGCTGCTTTTGACAAAGTAGGACATCTAAATCTTGACATTCTTGCTAAAGTTGAAAACTTGAATAAATATTTAGTTGTTGCAAAAGAGTTTTACAAGAAATGGGAAGGAAGCCAAACTGTTTTAGACTTTCTCACAAGTCAATCTAAAAATGCTGAAAAGAATGCTGGACTCGGTTTCAAGCACAACAACGTTCATTGTTGCGTTCGAAACCAAGACCCAAGCAAAACTGATTTTAGAGGAAGAAAGTACGCTGGCTTTCCTGAGTATATAACTTGCAATTATTGTGGAAAGATCGGTGTAACACCCGCAAATGTACCCTATTTCTATATTAAAAATATTATACGGATACTTTTTAGCGTAATTTTAGATTTAGTCTAGAACTTAGTTTCTCGTATCTAATTTAGCAAATCCGAGTTCGTATTCGGACTTTACTCGAAATTCCGTGTGAGTTACGCCTTAAGCCGCTTTTGGGCTTTTCCCCCATAATTTTCCACTCACCTTATAACTCCCCTTAAAACCCTAACTCCCTCATCTTTTCCACTCGCCTCCTTCCTCAACAAGTAACCAAAACCCTAACCACCATTTTCTTTCTCAACTCAAGCTTCTCATAACATATCCTTTCCTCACTCAAATCTCCTTATTTTCATCTTAATCTTCCGCTCTCATCGTCCTCTACCTTGTGTGGTAATAAAATTACCGTCTTTCTCATTTTCAATTTTTCCGTCTTTCTCAAAGGTGAATTATATTCATCTTTTGTCGTCTTTATATATGTGGAGACCTTCAAGACCTCGATAAAGATTACTACCTAGTGGAGGAAGACTTAGAAATCGATTGAAGACGCGTAAAGGTAACGGTGAAGGGTTACTCAATATCAATACGTGATTTAATCTGTTTTTGATGTTAATAAATGTATTTGGAATAGGATGAGTATTCATAAAATTTGTGTTTGTTGATGATGGTTGTTGTTTGTTGATAATTGTTGATGATTGTTGATAGTTGATGATAGTTATTGATGATTGTTGAAGATTATTAGAGAAGTAATGTGATTTTCGTGTGAAGGTGGTCCCAGCTGCCCGACCGGCTGGGAACATGGCTGACATTTTCCAGAAAATGTGTTGTTGTGTAATCCCCAGCCGGCCGACCGGCTGCCGGTCCCCCTGACCGGCTGGGATCCCGCTGTATTTTCAATTGTTTTCGTTTGTTGCTGCCGGTCCATTGACCGGCTGGCACCCCGCTGTAATTCTTCTTCATTTCTTTTCTTATACATTTATTTTTAATAGTTTGTATGGTTCGTTTATCGTAAAAATTTACGTAATAGCATTAAATATTCATGTTTAGAATATATGATATTCCATTCGCTTATATCACATATTTTGTGACGGTTTTTGACATGTCCCCCTTTGAGTCGGTTTTACATATGTTATGATTTGAGCAGTAATTGTTAAGTGCTATGAACTCTCATTCCCCGGCTATACCTCCGTGCTCGTCAGACTGGAATGTCGGAACGAGGAGATGTGTAACACCCGTAAATGTACCCTATTTTTATAGTGAAAATATTTTACGGATACTTTTCAGCGAATTTTAGTTTTAATTTAGAATTTAATTTTCCGAGTCGAATTTAGAATTTCCGAGTTCGTATTTGGAATTTCCGCGAGTTTTCAAGTAAAACCCGTCTTAAGCCGTCATTGACTTTTGTTGACTTTTTCCCTTACACATCTCATACTCCTCTTAACCTATTTTCACAAACACAACTCAACTCAACCTTTCTTCTTCCTTAAGGAATCCCAAAACCCTTGCCTCCATTTTGATCCAATCTTTGAATCGTCATATCTCAATCGTTTCTTGCTCAAATTCACGTAAGTTCGTCTTATTCTTCCCCTCTTATCATCCTCTATCCGTATTGATAATAAAATTACCGTCTTTCTCGCTTTTCAAACTTTCTGTCTTTCTCAAGGTGAAGTAAATTCATCTTTTATTAACTATTTGTAGGTGGTGACCTCCAAGATCCCGACAAAGACTATTTCCTAATTGAAGAGGACCTTGACGCGGAGTGAAGACACATAAAGGTAACGGTGAAGGGTTACTCGATATCATTTATGTGTTTTACATGATTTCTATGATAGAATTCGTATTTAGAATACGATTAGAAAGCTTAGGATTTGTATTATTGATAATGGATGTTGTTGTTTGTGAATTGATATGAGTATGAATGATTTATGATAATAATTGATGTTGGTTGAATATTGAATATGGATGAAAATGGTGATTTTCGTGTACTATGGACCCCAGCCGGTCGACCGGCAGCCAGTCAGACCACCAGCTGGGGCAGTGGCTGTATTTATTGCATGTTACGTGATTTTTTGAAGTAAGAAGTTGGTCTCAGCCGGTCGACCGGCAGCCGGTCAGACCACCGACTGAGACACCCCTCTTTTCCCCTTTGTTTTTCTCATGACCCTTTGGTCCCAGCCGGGTAGCCGGCAGCCGGTCCCATTGACCGGCTGGGACACACTGACATTTCAATGTGGTTCTCATATGATGCATTGGCCTTAGCCGGGTGACCGGCAGCCGGTCCACCTGACCGGCTGGCACCTGCTGGTCTTTGTTTGTATTTCTTGTTTACGGTTTTCATTTATAATAATTCCGATCGTTCGTTTATCGTATAATTTTACGTAGTGACTTATAATATTAATGTTTTGAATATATGATATTTCATTCGCTTGTATCACATGTTTTGTGACGGTTTTTGGTATGTTTCCACTTTGAGTCGGTTTTTACAAATGATACGGTTTGAGCACGGTTTTGTCTTGTGCTTTGTATTCTCATTCCCTTGGCTATCTTCCCGTTCGTAAGGCTGGAATGTCGGAACGGAGAGGTATCCTACTGCTTAAATGCATGTGTTAGTGGGCATACGACGACGTTGTTGGGAGTTGAACGCTATGCGTTGATCGACCCGGCCGTCAATGTTGTGTACTTGCGAGGTGGTGTTATTTGCATGTAGCGTACCGCTTGTTATGAGGCTTGAGCTCTTTTCCGCCTCTTTCGTGAATTGTATCTACCGAATTTGGGGTACTCGGCGTCTATGATAGACCGAGTCTTGGATGCGAAACGTTTATCGTATGTCGAACCGGAAAATGTTATTTCGGGATTCTGGCCAGATTTAGACTAGGACCGGGTATTTATATCGTCGTTTTACTAGGAGGAAATTAGTCCACATATACGAAATGAATTGAATCGTGTATGCGTTCAGGGAAATGCTTATCTCGTAGATGCCTTCTAATCATACTTGACATGTACACGGTGCTAGTGCGTTTCATTTACCGTAAGAGATGTCGTCTTTGTGTCGTTGTGTTTGGATGCGTGATTACATGATTGATTATTCATGATCATTGCATGACTTGGCATGGTTTGTTTGTCGAGTCTCAATCTTATCAAACTTATACCGCTAACGGTGAGATGTAAGCCCTAGTGAGCGTATTCGGTTGCCTAAGAGTGTCTTCCCCGAGTCTTTGTATAACATGATGGATTCAGATTTGTATTCCATATGCTCTTATCATTAAGTATCGAATTGTCTATCTATCCTTATCGTATTTCACATGTATATCTATATATGCATGCTTCTATTTTGTATTTTCTTTTATGTACGTTTAATGTGATATGGCTGGGAGAACCCGGAGTTACTCCCCACTGATTGTGGCGTTCATGTTTTGCATGGATGAACAGGTTGCTTGCATGGATGACTTTTTGCTTGATGTTTTGGGTTCGGGTGTGAGCTAGCGGGCGTTGTCCCTGGATTGAAACACCTCTAGACGATTTTAGCTAGTTTGATAAACACTTTGACATTTATAACATTTTGAGAGACTCCGTCTCTTTGTTGTATTTCGTAATTTAGTTTGTAATATTTGACACTCCTCGTATACTTCTACTTGCATGTATAAAAGTTTTTAAAATACCGTATTTCCGCTAATTACTGCACATGCTTGTATGTTTTTATTTTCCGCATTCGCGAGGGTTGTCGTAGTTGGTATCAGAGCTTTTTATCGCTCCCGACGCACACACGTGAACCCTAACTTAAACTACTTGACCTTAAAATAATAAATGAGAGTTGGGTAGAAGTTAAGGATTTTACTTGGTAGTCTATTTGTTTATGCTAATTGATAGGAGTAACTTAATTTGTTTTTGTTTCTTATGAAGATGGTGAGACCTCGTCTAGTTGAGAACGTTATGTTGGAAGCTCTCACTCAAGTGCTGAAAAATCAGCAAGATGCGGCTTTAGCTCAAGCCAACCAGGTTCCCCCTCGAAGGGAAGATAACCATCAAGGTGGCTACGCTTGGGTAGCTGGACAAATAGCTAGGAGTAAAATTGTACCATATGGTGGAGAACCGGACCCTACGGAGCTATCAGATTGGTTCCGTGAGATGGAGAAGCAGTTTGATCTATACCAAGTCCGCGAAGAGGACAAGGTGAGGATCGCAAAGCACTTCCTTGTGAGGAAAGCTGATAATTGGTGGGCTATCACTAGTGCCACCGCTACTCTCGATGATGGCTTCAACTGGGCTTGTTTCAAAGCTCTGGTGGAAGGTAGATTCTATCCTAAAGAGCTTAAGCAACAAAGGCTCAAGGAGTTCATTGACTTTAAGCAAGGCAACTTGTCAGCTCAGGACTTCACTACGGAGTTCCAATAAGCTTGCTCATTTTGCTCCAAGACTTATCCGAGAAGACGAGGACCGAGCTTTCTATTACCGTAACAAGCTGAGTGCCGTCCTTCAAAGTAAAGTGAGGAGGAATACTACGTCCTTTGGGGATCTTTATGATGATGCTTTGTGGGCCGAGAATTCCATGAAGGCTATTAGAGATGAAGCTTTGATGAATAATCCCTCTCCTTCTTTCACTCCTAGGCCGAATGTGTATGGAAAGAGACCGTTTATTCCGTCTCCTTCTAACTCTTATGCTAACAAGAGGAGATTTAATCCTCCTTCTAATGCAAACACAAGAAATCCTACTCCTTTCATTCCCCGAGCTACTTCTAACGTGGCTCATAAGCCTTATGCTCCGCAAGCTCAAGCTCAAGGTCGCTTTTGCAACCGTTGTAGACTTCCACACCACCCCGGTGTGGCATGTTTCAACCGACCTTATGTGTGCTTCTTTTGCCAAAAGGGTGGTCACCGTTATGATGATTGCCCCGATCGAAAGTTGCCCCCTCCTTCTGCTAAACCTAAGGGTTCTATCTTTGTTATGAGTCGTGCCGAAGTCGATGCTCATCCAGAGATCATTACGGGTATGTTCTCAATCTTAGAGCAACCGTGTCTTATTCTATTTGATACCGGTGCTTCTATGTCTTTTGTGTCTTCGACTTATGCTAATAAATTATCTATCGAGCCTACATCTAGTGAGGATACTCCCATATCCTTACCATCCGGAGATATTATCTCTTGTTCTACTCTATATCCAAATGTCCCAATATCCATTGCGGGTTCTATCTTCCCCGCTAATCTCCTTAAGTTTCCTCTAGGAGAGTTCGATATAATCCTAGGTATTGATTGGTTAGCATTGTACCGTGCTAGGTTCGAGTGTCGTGATCAAAAGATTTATTTAAAGAGTCCTTTAGAAGTTAGAATAACCTATAAGGGATCTCATCCCCGAAAAGGTGTGTCTTTGATTTCCGCTATGAAATTGGTAAGTATAGTTAGAAAAGGTCACCAAACATACTTGTGTATTGTGACTTCTTCAACTACCTCCTTGCCAAGTATTGAAGATGTGCCTATTGTTCGAGAATTCGTTGATGTATTTCCTGAGGATTTGCCCGGGATTCCTCCAGAGCGTGATGTTGAGTTCTCTATTGATCTTGTACCTGGTTCTGGACCCATAGCCAAAGCTCCTTACCGTATGGCTCCGACCGAATTGAAAGAATTAAGAAAGCAGCTAGATGATATGATTGAGAAGGGTTTTATTCGACCAAGTGCCTCGCCTTGGGGTGCTCCCGTTCTTTTTGTGAAGAAAAAAGATGGTTCTATGAGGCTTTGTATTGATTATCGTGAGTTAAATCGGATTACAATCAAGAATAGGTATCCTTTGCCAAGAATAGAAGATTTGTTTGATCAACTAAAGGGTGCTTCTACTTTTTCCAAGATTGATTTGAGATCCGGTTATCACCAAATTCCCGTTCGTGATGTTGATATACCGAAGACTGCTTTTAGTACAAGGTATGGTCATTATGAGTTCAAGGTGATGCCATTTGGATTGACGAATGCTCCCGCTATTTTCATGGACCAAATGAACCGCACATTTAGTGAGTATCTTGACAAGTGTGTGGTGGTGTTCATTGACGATATTCTTATTTTCTCCAAGTCCGAAGAAGAGCATGCTAGTCATCTAAGGACTATTTTGGTGTTCTTCGTCGTCAGAAGTGGTATGCTAAATTCTCCAAATGTGAATTTTGGTTACCTAAAGTGTCCTTTCTTGGGCATGTGATTTCTAAAGAAGGTGTAATGGTGGATCCTTCTAAGATTGAAGCTGTGGTGGATTGGAAGAGTCCGACCGATATTAGAGAAATTCGAAGTTTTCTTGGTTTAGATGGTTATTACCGTAAATTTGTCAAAGATTTCTCTAAGCTTGCTAGACCGATGACTCAGTTGTTGAAGAAGGAAACCAAGTTCCTATGGAATGAAGCTTGTGAAGCAGCGTTCCAAGAGTTAAAGAAGAGGTTAACTACCGCTCCGGTGTTGACTTTGCCTGAAGATGGAGTAGACTTTGATGTCTATTGTGATGCTTCTAAAATGGGATTGGGTTGTGTTCTTATGCAAAATAGGAAAGTGGTGGCTTATGCTTAGAGGCAGTTGAGAGTTCATGAAGTGAACTATCCTACTCATGATTTGGAATTGGCCGCCGTTGTTCATGCTTTGAAAGTGTGGAGACATTACCTTATTGGAGTTCATTGTCGTATATTCACCGATCACAAAAGTTTGAAATACATATTTACTCAAAAAGAGTTGAATATGAGGCAAAGAAGATGGTTGGAATTGGTGAACGATTATGATTTTGAGTTGTTGTATCATGAAGGGAAGGCTAATGTTGTTGCCGATGCTCTTAGTAGGAAAGCTTCTCATGCTTTGAATGTTATGCGGGTATTACCCGATGATCTTTGTGCCGAGTTTCAAAAGTTGAAGTTGGAATTCGTGGAGCGTGGTTTTGTTCATGTTGGTGCTATGACTGCCGAGCCTGTTTTTCTCCGTGAGATCCGTGAAAGCCAAGTTGATGATCTTACCTACAAGTCTATTCAAGCCAAACTTCTTGAAGGTAAAGCTAAAGATTTCAAGTTTGATGATGAAGGTGTTCTTCGTTCCATGGCCGCTTATTTGTTCCTAATGCTCTTGATTTGAGGAAGCGAGTTCTTGATGAAGCTCACCTTTCCCCTTATTCTATTCACCCCGGAGGTGATAAGATGTACAAGGATTTGAGCTGCCAATTTGGTGGCCGAACTGAAGGGTGATGTTGTGTTCTTTGTTGGAAGGTCTTACTGTGCCAACAAGTGAAGATTGAACACAGAGGCCCGGTGATTTGCTACAACCTTTGGATAATTCCGATATGGAAAGTGGGAAAATCTATTTCTATGGATTTTGTGTATGGCTTTGCGGAGGACCGTTGGAGGTCAAAAATGTCGTTTGGGTTGTTGTTGATCGTTTGACCAAGTGTGCTAGATTTATTCCGATCAAAGAAACTTGGAGTTTGGATCGACTAGCGAAAGCCTATGTTGATGAAATTGTTAGATACCATGGTGTTCCTAAGGAGATTATATCCGACCAAGATCCGAGATTCTGTTCGAGATTTTGGAAAGCTTTGCAAGAAGCCATGGGTAGTAAGTTGTTGATGAGTACCACATTTCATGCCTCTACGGATGGTCAGACTGAGAGGACTATTCAGACTTTAGAAGACTTGCTTAGGGCTTGTGCTCTTGATTTCCAGTCTAGTTGGGAAAAGAGTCTACCGGTGGTGGAGTTTTCTTACAACAACAGTTATCATGCATCTATCAAGATGGCTCCATATGAAGCTCTTTATGGAAGGAAATGTCGGAGTCCTATATGTTGGAATCAATTGAGTGACAATCGTGATTTAGGCCCCGATGTTCTTGTTGAAACCATTGATAATGTGAGGTCATTCGTGATAGAATGAAAGCCGCTCAAGACCGTCAAAAGTCTTATGCCGATATCCGAAGAAGGCCTTTAGAATTTGAGGTGGGAGATAAAGTATTCTTGAAGGTGTCTCCTATGAAGGGTGTTAAAACGGTTTGGTGTTAAGGGTAAATTGAGCCCGAAGTACATTGGACCCCTTTGATATTGTAGAAAGGATTGGTGCCGTTGCTTATAAGTTGGATTTGCCGCCGAATTTGGATAAGGTTCATGATGTTTTCCATGTTTCTCAATTGAGAAAGTATGTTAGTGATCCAAGCCATGTCTTTCAAAAGGAATTGCCCGAGCTTGAACCGAATTTATCTTTTGAAGAGAAGCCGATCCGTATCCTAGATCGCAAGGATAGGAAGTTGAGAAGTAAAGTAGTTCCTTTAGTGAAAATCTTGTGGAGAAGTGCTAATGTCGAAGAAGAGACTTGGGAAACTGAAGCTTCTATGCGTAGTAAATATCCGAGTCTATTCGAGTAAGGTATTTTTCTTTCCCTCAAGTTTCGAGGGCGAAACTTTTTAAAAGGTGGGGTGATTGTAACACCCGTAAATGTACCCTATTTTTCTAGTGAAAATATTTTACGGATACTTTTCAGCAAATTTAAGTTTTAATTTAGAATTTTATGTTCCGAGTCAAATTTAGAATTTCCGAGTTCGTATTTGGAATTCCCACGAGATTCCATGAGAATCCCGTCTTAAGGCGACTTTGACTTTTGTTGACTTTTTCCCATATACAACTCATACTCCCTTATCCTATTTTCATTCAACACAATTCAACTTTACTTCTTCTCTAAGAAACCAAAACCCTTGCCTCCATTTTGATCCATCTTTGAATCATCATATCTCAATCGTTTCTTGCTTAAATTCGCGTAAGTTCGTCTCATTCTTCCCCTCTTATCTTCCTCTATCCGTATTGATAATAAAATTACCGTCTTTCTCGCTTTTCAAACTTTCCGTCTTTCTCAAGGTGAAGTAAATTCATCTTTTATTAACTATTTTGTAGGTGGTGACCTTCAAGATCCCGACAAAGACTATTTCCTAATTGAAGAGGAGCTTGACGAGTAGTGAAGACGCATAAAGGTAACGGTGAAGGGTTAGTCGATATCATTTACGTGTTTTATGTGTTTTCTAGGCTAGTAATCGTATTTAGATTATGGTTAGTATGCTTAGGACTTGTGTTGTTGTTGTTGTTGGTTGTTGTTAGTTGTTAATTGATATGAGAATTGATGGTTTGTGATGATAAATGAGGATTTTTGTGTTGGTAACTTGTTGATATTTGATCGTTCCTGAATCCCGTGTAGGACGCAGGCTGCGTCGTGGGACGCAGGCTGCGTCGTGGTGACGCAGGCAGCGTCACTCGCTGCCGACAGTAATTTTCCTGCACTGACCCCTTTTCGTAAAATGATCATATCTCCTTCGTTACTTGCTTGTTTTGGGCGTGTGACATCTCGTTGGAACCGTAAGAGAATAAGCTATCACCTCCATTTGGAATTTCTGCATTTTCATGTCTAGAACTCTAGTTATGACCGTTTGAAGTGGACCCTTGTTTTCGTTGGGTTCCAAACAACGTTGTTTTGGAGAGGTGATCTATGTTTTTATTCATTATGCTTCATAAACTTGTTCTAATGCTTATGTATCATTTATTGACTCATGTTTATCATATTTAAACTTATTTGATTCCCTATTCTCATGTTTTGTGACGGTTTTTGGTATGTCCCACTTTGAGTCGGTTTTTACAAATGATACGGTTTGAGCACTATTTTGTTATGTGCTTTGTACTCTCATTCCCTTGGCTACCTTCACGTTCGTAAGGCTGGAATGTCGGAACGGGGAGGTATCCTACTGCTTAAATGCATGTGTTAGTGGGCATACGACGACGTTGTTGGGAGTTGAATGCTATGCGTTGATCGACCCGGCCGTCAAATGTTGTGTACTTTTGCGAGGTGGTGTTATTTGCATGACGTCCGCTTGTTATGAGGCTTGTGCTCTTTTCCCCTCTTTTCGTGTAATTGATTTAACCGAATTTGGGGTACTCGGCGTCAATGATTGACCGAGTCTTGGATGCGAAATGTCATCGCATGTCGAATCGGAATATGGTTTATTCCGAGAGTCTGGCCAGGTTTAGACTAGGACCGGATATTTATATCGTCGTGCTACCAGGAGGAAATTAGTCTACATATACGAAATGAATTGAATCGTGTATGCGTTCAGGGAAATGTTGTATCTCGTGGATGCCTTTTAATCATACTTGCCATGTACACGGTGCTAGTGCGTTTCATTTACTGTGAGAGATGTCGTCTTTGTGTCGTTGTCTTTGAATGCGTGATTTCATGATTTTATTCATGGTCATTGCATGACTTGGCATCGTCAATGTATTTGTATGTTTGAATGGATGATAATATGATGGATTTATTGTGATCATCGCATTGACTTGGCATGGTTTGTTTGTCGAGTCCCAATCTTATCAAACTTATACCGCTAACGGTGAGATGTAAGCCCTAGTGAGCGTATTCGGTTGCCTAAGAGTGTTTTCCCCGAGTCTTTGTATAACATGATGGATTCAGACTTGTACTTCTTATGCTCTTATCATTATATATTGAATTGCCTATTTATCCTTATCGTATTTCACATGTATATCTATATATGCATGCTTCTACTTTTGTATTTCCTTTTATGTACGTTTAATGTGATATGGCTGGGAGAACCCGGATTTACTCCCCACTGACTGTGGCGTTCATGTTTTTCATGGATGAACAGGTTGCTTGCATGGATGGCTTTTTGCTATGATATTTTGGGTTCGGGTGTGAGCTAGCGGGTGTTGTCTCTGGAAGTTTCACCTCTAGACGATTTTAGCTTATTTGCTAAACACTTTTACTTTTTTAACCTTTTGAGAGACTACGTCTCTTATCTTATAGTATTTTGTATTCGGTTTGTAATTTGACACTCCTCGTATACTTATCTTGCATGTATAAAGGTTTTTAAAATACCGTATTTCCGCTTATTATATCACATGCTTGTATGTTTTATTTCCGCATTCGCGAGGGTTGTCACAGTTGGTATCAGAGCTTTATCGCTCCCGACGCACACACGTGAACCCTAACTTAAACTACTTGACCTTAAAATAATAAATAAGAGATTGGGTAGAAGTTAAGGACTTTACTTGGTAGTCTATTTGTTTATGCTACTTGATAGGAGTAACTTAATTTGTTTTTGTTTCTTATGAAGATGGTTAGACCACGATTAGCTGAGAACGTTATGATGGAAGCTTTCACGCAAGTGCTGAAAAATCAGCAAGATGCAGCTTTAGCTAATGCCAACCAAGTTCCCCCTAGAAGGGAAGATAACCATCAAGGTAGCTATGCATGGGTAGCTGGACAAATAGCAAGGAGTAAAATCGTACCTTATGGTGGAGAACCGGACCCTACGGAGCTATCCGATTGGTTCCGTAAGATGGAGAAGCAGTTCGATCTATACGAAGTCCGCGAAGAGGACAAGGTGAGGATCGCAAAGCACTTCCTTGTTAGGGAAGCTGGTAACTGGTGGGCTATCACAAGTGCCACTGCTGTTCTTGAAGAAGACTTCAACTGGGCTTGCTTCAAAGCTCTTGTGGAAGGTAGATTCTATCCTAAAGAGCTTAAACAACAAAGGCTCAAGGAGTTCATTGATTTTAAACAAGGCAACTTATCAGCTCAAGAGTTTACTACGGAGTTTAATAAGCTTGCGCATTTTGCGCCGAGGCTTATCCGAGATGATGAAGACCGAGCATTCTATTATCGTAACAAGTTGAGTGTCGTTCTTCAAAGTAAAGTGAGAAGGAATACCAATTTCTTTGGAGATCTTTATGATGATGCCTTGTGGGCCGAGAATTCAATGAATGCTATTAGAGATGAAGCTTTGATGAATAATCCCTCTCCTTCTTATGCTCCTAGGCCAAATGTTTATGGGAAGAGGCCGTTTATTCCGTCTTCCTCTAATTCCTATGCTAACAAGAGGAGATTCAATCCTCCTTCCAATGGAAACACAAGGAATCCTGCTCCTTTTATTCCTAGAGCTACTTCAAATGTGGCTCATAAGCCGTATACTCCTCAAGCTCAAGCTCAAGGTCGTTTTTGCAGCCGTTGCAGACTTCCACACCACCCCGGTGTGTCTTGTGCCAACCGTCCTTATGTATGCTTCTTTTGTCAAAAGGGTGGTCATCGTTATGACGATTGCCCCGATCGAAAGTTGCCCCCTCCTCCTCCTAAACATAAGGGTTCCATCTTTGTCATGAGCCGTGCCGAAGCCGATGCTCATTCCGAGATCATTACGGGTATGTTCTCAATCTTAGATCAACCGTGTCTTATTCTGTTTGATACCGGTGCTTCAATGTCTTTTGTGTCATCTACCTATGCTAATAAATTATCTATCAAGCCTACATCTAGTGAGGATACTCCCATATCCTTACCATCCGGAGATATTATCTCTTGTTCTACTCTTTATCCAAATGTACCTATATCTATTTCGGGTTCTATCTTCCCCGCAAATCTCCTTAAGTTTCCTCTAGGAGAGTTTGATATTAGATTAGGTATAGATTGGCTAGCTATGTATCATGCTAGGTTCGAGTGTCGTGATCAAAAGATTTATTTAAAGAGTCCTTTAGGGGTTAGAATAACCTATAAGGGATCTCATCCCCGTAAAGGTGTCTCTTTAATTTCCGCTATGAAATTGGTAAGTATGGTTAGAAAGGGTCACCAAGCATTCTTGTGTGTTGTGACTTCTTCAAATACCTCTTTGCCAAGTATTGAAGATGTGCCTATTGTTCGAGAATTCGTTGATGTATTACCCGAAGATTTGCCCAGGATTCCTCCCGAGCGAGATGTTGAATTCTCTATTGATCTTGTTCCTGGTTCTGGTCCCATAGCCAAAGCTCCTTATCGTATGGCTCCGACCGAATTGAAAGAATTAAGGAAGCAGTTGGATGATATGAATGAAAAGGGTTTTATTCGACCAAGTGCCTCGCCTTGGGGTGCTCCTGTTCTTTTTGTAAACAAGAAATATGGTTCTATGAGACTTTGTATTGATTATCGTGAATTGAATCGGATTACAATCAAGAATAGGTATCCTTTGCCAAGAATTGAAGATTTGTTTGATCAATTAAAGGGTGCTTCTACTTTTTCAAAGATTGATTTGAGATCCGGTTATCATCAAATTCCTGTTCGAGATGTTGATATTCCGAAGACGGCTTTTAGTACGAGGTATGGTCATTATGAGTTCAAGGTGATGCCATTTGGATTGACGAATGCTCCCGCTATCTTTATGGATCAAATGAACCGCACATTTAGTGAGTATCTTGATAAGTGTGTGGTGGTGTTCATTGATGATATTCTTATTTTCTCCAAGTCCGAGGAAGAGCATGCTATTCATTTGAGGATTATTTTGGGTGTTCTACGTCGTCAGAAGTGGTATGCTAAGTTCTCAAAGTGTGAATTTTGGTTACCTAACGTGTCCTTTCTTGGGCATGTGATTTTTAAAGAAGGTGTAATTGTGGATCCTTCTAAGATTGAAGTTGTGGTGGATTGGAAGAGTCCGACTGATATTAGAGAGATTCGAAGTTTTCTTGATTTAGCTGGTTATTACCGTAGATTTGTCAAAGATTTCTCTAAGCTTGCTAGACCGATGACTCAGTTATTGAAGAAGGAAACCAAGTTCCTATGGAATGAAGCTTGTGAAGCAGCGGTTTCAAGAGTTAAAGAAGAGTTACTACCGCTCCGGTGTTGACTTTGCCTGAAGATGGAGTAGACTTTGATGTCTATTGTGATGCTTCAAAGATGGGATTAGGTTGTGTTCTTATGCAGAATCGGAAGGTGGTGGCTTATGCTTCAAGGCAATTGAGAGTTCATGAAGTTAACTATCCTACTCATGATTTAGAATTGGCTGCTGTTGTTCATGCTTTGAAAGTGTGGAGACATTACCTAATTGGAGTTCATTGTCGTATCTTCACCGATCACAAGAGTTTGAAGTACATATTTACTCAAAAAGAGTTGAATATGAGGCAAAGAAGATGGTTGGAATTGGTGAACGATTATGATTTTGGGTTATTGTACCATGAAGGGAAGGCTAATGTTGTTGCCGATGCTCTTAGTAGGAAAGCTTCTCATGCATTGAATGCTATGCGGGTATTACCCGATGATCTTTGTGCCGAGTTTCGAAAGTTGAGGTTGGAATTCGTGGAGCGTGGATTTGTTTATGTTGGTGCTATGACTGCCGAACCTGTTTTTCTCCGTGAGATCCACGAAAGCCAAGTTGATGATCTTACCTACAAGTCTATTCAAGCTAAACTTCTTGAAGGTAAAGCTAAAGATTTCAAGTTTGATGATAAAGGTGTTCTTCGATTCCATGGCCGTTTGTTTGTGCCTAATGCTCTTGATTTGAGAAAGCGAGTTCTTGATGAAGCTCACCTTTCCCCTTATTCTATTCACCCCGGTGGTGATAAGATGTATAAAGATTTGAAGCTACAATTTTGGTGGCCGAACTTGAAAGGTGATGTTGTGTCTTATGTTGGAAGATGTCTTACTTGCCAACAAGTGAAGATTGAACACAAGAGGCCCGGTGGATTGCTACAACCTTTGGATATTCCGCTATGGAAGTGGGAATCTATTTCTATGGATTTTGTTATGGCTTTGCCGAGGACCGTTGGAGGTAAAGATGCCGTTTGGGTTGTTGTTGATTGTTTGACCAAGTGTGCTAGGTTTATTCCGATCAAAGAAACTTGGAGTTTGGATCGTTTAGCAAAAGCTTATGTTGATGAAATTGTTAGATATCATGGCGTTCCTAAGGAGATCATATCCGACCGAGATCCGAGATTCTGTTCGAGATTTTGGAAAGCTTTGCAAGAAGCCATGGGTAGTAAGTTGTTGATGAGTACTACATTTCATGCCGCTACGGATGGTCAGACTGAGAGGACTATTCAGACTTTAGAAGACTTGCTTAGGGCTTTTGCTCTTGACTTCCAGTCTAGTTGGGAAAAGAGTCTACCGTTGGTGGAATTTTCTTACAACAACAGTTATCATGCATCTATCAAGATGGCTCCATATGAAGCTCTTTATGAAAGGAAATGTTGGAGTCCTATATGTTGGAATCAATTGAGTGACAATCGTGATTTAGGCCCTGATGTTCTTGTTGAAACCACTGATAATGTGAAGGTCATTCGTGATAGAATGAAAGCCGCTCAAGACCGTCAAAAGTCTTATGCCGATATCCGAAGAAGCCCTTAGAGTTTGAAGTTGGAGATAAAGTGTTCTTGAAGGTATCTCCAATGAAGGGTGTTAAACGGTTTGGTGTTAAGGGTAAATTGAGCCCGAAATACATTGGACCCTTTGATATTGTGAAAAGGATTGGTGTCGTTGCTTATAAGTTGGATTTGCCGCCGGATTTGGCAAAGTTTCATAATGTATTCCATGTTTCTCAATTGAGAAAGTATGTTAGTGATCTGAGCCATGTCTTTCAAGTTGAAATGCCCGAGCTTGAACCGAATCTATCCTTTGAAGAGAAGCCGATTCGCATCCTTGACCGTAAGGATAAGAAGTTGAGAAGTAAGGTGGTTCCTTTGGTGAAAATTTTGTGGAGATGTGCTAATGTCGAAGAAGAGACTTGGGAAACTGAAGCTTCTATGCGTAGTAAATATCCGAGTCTTTTCGAGTAAGGTATTTTTCTTTCCCTCAAGTTTCGAGGGCGAAACGTTTTAGAAGGTGGGGTGATTGTAACACCCGTAAATGTACCCTATTTTTCTAGTGAAAATATTTTACGGATACTTTTCAGCAAATTTAAGTTTTAATTTAGAATTTTATGTTCCGAGTCAAATTTAGAATTTCCGAGTTCGTATTTGGAATTCCCACGAGATTCCATGAGAATCCCGTCTTAAGGCGACTTTGACTTTTGTTGACTTTTTCCCATATACAACTCATACTCCCTTATCCTATTTTCATTCAACACAATTCAACTTTACTTCTTCTCTAAGAAACCAAAACCCTTGCCTCCATTTTGATCCATCTTTGAATCATCATATCTCAATCGTTTCTTGCTTAAATTCGCGTAAGTTCGTCTCATTCTTCCCCTCTTATCTTCCTCTATCCGTATTGATAATAAAATTACCGTCTTTCTCGCTTTTCAAACTTTCCGTCTTTCTCAAGGTGAAGTAAATTCATCTTTTATGATCTATTTGTAGGTGGTGACCTCCAATATCCCGACAAAGACTATTTCCTAATTGAAGAGGAGCTTGACGAGTAGTGAAGACGCTTAAAGGTAACGGTGAAGGGTTACTCGATATCATTTACGTGTTTTACATGCTTTATATGCTAGAAATCGTATTAGAATACGATTAGTAAGCTTAGGACTTTGTTGTTGTTTTGGTTGTTGTTAGTTTTAATTGATCTGAAGACTTGGATTGTTTTGTGACTGCTACATGGAGATTTAGTGTGTTGGTAGACCCGTTTGATATTTTGATCGGATTCCTGAATCCCGTTAGGCCGCAGGCTGCGTCGTGGGAGGCAGCTGCGTCGTAGGATGCGGCGGCGTCGTAGGACGCAGGCTTCGTCCGTGGTGGACGCAGGCTGCGTCGTGGTGACGCAGGGAGCGTCACTCGCTGCCGACAGTAATTTTCCTGCACTGACCCCTTTTCGTAAAATGATCATATCTCCTTCGTTACTTACTTGTTTTGGGCTTGTGACATCCCGTTGGAACCGTAAGAGGATAAGCTATCACCTCCATTTGACATTTCTGCATTTGCATGTTTAGAACTCTAGTTATGACCATTTGAAGTGGACCCTTATTTTCGTTGGTTTCCAAACAACGTTGTTTTGGAGAGGTGATCTATGTTTTTATTCATTATGCTTCATAAACTTGTTCTAATGCTTATGTATCATGTATTGACTCATGTTTATCATATTTAAACTTATATGATTCCCTATTCTCATGTTTTGTGACGGGTTTTGGTATGTTCCCACTTTGAGTCTGTTTTTACAAATGATACGGTTTGAGCACTATTTTGTCTTGTGCTTTGTACTCTCATTCCCTTGGCTACCATCCCGTTCGTAAGGCTGGAATGTCGGAACGGAGAGGTATCCTACTGCTTAATTGCATGTGTTAGTGGGCATACGACGACGTTGTTGGGAGTTGAACGCTATGCGTTGATCGACCCGGCCGTCAAATGTTGTGTACTTGCGAGGTGGTGTTATTTGCATGTAGCGTACCGCTTGTTATGAGGCTTGTGCTCTTTTCCGCCTCTTTCGTGAATTGATCTACCGAATTTGGGGTACTCGGCGTCATTGATTGACCGAGTCTTGGATGCGAAATGTCATCGCATGTCGAATCGGAAAATGGTTTATTCCGAGAGTCTGGCCAGGTTTAGACTAGGACCGGATATTTATATCGTCGTGCTACCAGGAGGAAATTAGTCTACATATACGAAATGAATTGAATCGTGTATGCGTTCAGGGAAATGTTGTATCTCGTGGATGCCTTTTAATTATACTTGCCATGTACACAGTGCTAGTGCGTTTCATTTACCGTGAGAGATGTCGTCTTTGTGTCGTTGTCTTTGAATACGTGATTTCATGATTTTATTCATGGTCATTGCATGACTTGGCATCGTCAATGTATGTGTATGTTTGAATGGATGATAATATGATGGATTTATGGTGATCATCGCATTGACTTGGCATGGTTTGTTTGTCGAGTCCCAATCTTATCAAACTTATACCGCTAACGGTGAGATGTAAGCCCTAGTGAGCGTATTCGGTTGCCTAAGAGTGTTTTCACCGAGTCTTTATATAACATGATGGATTCAGACTTGTACTTCTTATGCTCTTATCATTGTATATTGAATTGCCTATTTATCCTTATCGTATTTCGCATGTATATCTATATATGCATGCTTCTACTTTTGTATTTCCTTTTATGTACGTTTAATGTGATATGGCTGGGAGAACCCGGAGTTACTCCCCACTGACTGTGGCGTTCATGTTTTTTATGGATGAACAAGTTGCTTGCATGGATGGCTTTTTGCTATGATATTTTGGGTTCGGGTGTGAGCGAGCGGGCGTTGTCCCTGGAAGTTTCACCTCTAGACGATTTTAGCTTATTTGCTAAACACTTTTACTTTGTTAACCTTTTGAGAGACTACGTCTCTTATCTTATAGTATTTTGTATTCGGTTTTTAATTTGACACTCCTCGTATACTTATCTTGCATGTATAAAGGTTTTTAAAATACCGTATTTCCGCTTATTATATCACATGCTTGTATGTTTTATTTCTGCATTCGCGATGGTTGTCACATCGCACCTGGGGGCAACTCCATGGATAGGCGACCCAGCTACCTGCTACCGATGACGATGGAAGGTAGAGCCTCTTCTAGTAGCACTATGGATGAGGGAGAGCCCTCCCAGCGACCTCAACCCCAACCTAGACAGAGTCAGACTGCACCCCATGTGACCATACTTA
The DNA here is from genome assembly GCA_022085475.1 of Heliosperma pusillum. Lineage (NCBI taxonomy): Eukaryota > Viridiplantae > Streptophyta > Magnoliopsida > Caryophyllales > Caryophyllaceae > Heliosperma > Heliosperma pusillum. The sequence goes on from JAIUZE010005436.1 coordinate 26,062, forward strand.
TTCCTCCTTTCCCTTTGCCGCATTTGCAAGCACCCTATCCCCCACCCATTTTTGTGAACATTCCCCCCTACCCCTTCGAGTACCAGGGTTATGTTCACCCCGACCCTTCAATCTCCCCCCAAAGTGACTACCTAATCGGTCTTATGCAGAACAAGCACTTGAACATGCATGAAGACCAGGTGAATAACTACTATGCCACCTACCCCAACTACTACTTATTGGATAACTAAGGGTACATTGACCCTAACAGTTTATTGCCAACTTGGGCACAACATGACTTGATGTTTCCCAACATTGGAAACCGAAAAGGGGTCAACAGCATGGAGACCGGGGGTGACCATGGGGACCGGGAAGAGGGTGGTGGTGGTGGGCGGGATGATAATATTTAGGATGATATGGAGACTTTTTTAGGAGGGTGCACGTTTTGATTGATGATAGGAAGAGTTGGAGTGGTGTCTAGGTGGCTTGTTTAGCATCTACCTGAAAGTCCTAGACCTCTAATTAGACTCCTCTAATTAGTTCATTAAATTACATTAACTTAATGATTTAGGATCTAATTATCAGCATGCAAATATAAAAGCATAAAGGAAAAGATAAGACGAAAACATCCTTACATTTGGAATTTTCGGTTCAATATGGGCACAATAAGAACTCCTTCTTATTGTTCTTGAGCATAGAATTAGTAGATGATCATCCATAAACCAACCTCCAAAGTAGAAGGTCTCCTTCTTGTTGCACCCAAGAATCAACCCAAATAATCTCTACTATTATTGTACTAGATAATGAGAAGAGATTTCATATTTTTCTAATATAAATAATATTATTACTCTAGTAATATAGATGAATATTAGTGTATTGAGAGTTAAAGAGATGAAACATGAATTAAAAGCATGAGCAAGAAACAAGAACAACTCTTGTTCTTTTCTTGTGCAATTTCACGGCACAACCCACACAAGTGGGTATATATGTGCCTAATTTTAAATCACATGCAAATGCTTTATGTGTTGGTTTGTACAAAATGATTAAAGTAGTGTAGGCAATGTCACTATCATGTGAATAAGTGTGCTAATAAAATAATAACAATCATCATTGCTCAACAAGAGCACAATTTCGGCTCACATGTAGCTAAAATGGTCCATATTGATTTTTGATATTTGTCCCACAAATACTTATGATCATATGCTTAATTATCTTATATAATTAAATGTTAAGTTGATCATATAACAATTATATGACACAAATTAATAAACAATATGTACTTAACTTTTAAGTGATATTTTACCATTATATCAATATATAATGGATCCCACAATGTTCAGTTAATTTATTTTACAACTCTTTGTAAATATAATTAACTAATTACCTCTACCTCAAAATGTATGCATAACCGCAACTAATTTAATGAATTAACGATTAATCACTAAATTAAGTCTTATTTAATCGTATTAAAATAAGACATAAAATTTATTCAGTCAGTTATCGTATAATTGACTAATAAACTTAAGTGGAATGAGTTCCTAACTCAATTTCCAATAAATAACTCTCGTAACTAAACGTACATATCAAATATATGTAATGCCCTAATTAAACTGTATCGTATACAAATAACTAGTATTCTATTTGGGTCTCATCCTATAGGTGTGACCTAAAGGGATCAGTTGATCACCGCCGTCATACGACAATAACGTCAAACTCTAGTCAGCCGAGCGTTACCGATTTACGTTAATCAATTGACGTGGAGTATCATAATATACTAATCATGCCACGTATACTCCAAATGAGATTTATTATATAAATGTACTATTGTGGAGGACACTTACTCCAACACTACCCCCTCCCCTCTAGTGCGTGTTTCCTTCTCTTCTCTCATGTATGATTTGAATTGCACCTTTAAATTGTAATTTTTATTGTTGTGTTCGTCGGCATCGGTAACATTGGAGGCAGGTGTCCATCCCATCGGACACCAATATTTTGCTCCCATAAGGAAAATCCAAATTCACAAACCACATTCATTGCATTTAGCTAGTTTTCATGCATCACATAGTTGCACTTTTAGGTGCCATTTTTGGACTTTCCCGTGGGAGGTACCCCCATGAGGGGCATTGCATTTATGCACATTACCGCCACGACATGACCCCGAAATGGCACGCCTTGCTTTCCTATTTATCTAGACTTTCTTGTGGTAGGTACCCCCATGAGGGGCATTGCATTTATGCACATTACCACCGCAACGAGACTCTAGATTAGCATATAGATTAGCTTGCATTCACGTAGATCATGGATCTTTGTCTTATATCCCTTGCATTTAGTTCTAGGCATATTAATTAGTTCATTCATTTCATTTAGATTTATACCATTTGCATAACTAACCCTCTTGTATATATTTTTAATATTGTACATATTGCTCCCAAATATCAAAAATCCCAAACACATGTTCTTTCCTTTTTGAAAACCACATATAAAAAACACCAAAAACATGCATTTCTTTACTTTTGATAATCCCATTTCATACATTAGGGAAAATGTATGTTCTTATGTGGGGGATAAGGAATTATTATGATAATTTGAAAAATCCCAAAAACATGTTTTATTTTGCATTTAAAATCATTCAAAAATCCAAAAAAATCAAAAAAGTTTGAAAAATCCTAAAAATTAGCTTGTTTATATCTTAGTTTGTATATATTTGCATTGTTTTTCTTCTAACCTCCATGCATAGGTCCGCTACACATCGCTTAAGACTCTTATAGAAGGGAATAAGAAGACCGCCGTGGAAAGATCGTTCCTATTCCTTCCCCTTCCTTCTTTCTTTACTTCTTATCACATGAGGAGTTTGGAGGAATTGTTGATGATTGCGATGTGGATTTTGATGAATTGGCGGTTGTGTGACTTATGTGCTGTCAGGGGGTTTCATTAGATTAATTGTCACGTAGTTCACTAGAGCATTTGCATTAGTTAGTATATATGTTGCTTAATTCTCGATCATGGCATATAGTTGCATTTAGGAGAACTTTTTGAAATGCCTAATTTGGAAATTGAGCAAGCTTGGATAGGCTCTTGTAGTTACTTTCTTTGCTTAGCACTTTGCCTATTAAAATAGATTTTGAAACACCCTTTAATGTGTATTTTTAGTGTAATTTTTGCACCGTTTCCTAGAGCCTAGTCAAGGGCTTGCATTTACCATCTTGAACATCCCCATGGTGTGAAAATTCCTTAATGAACGCTTTGTTAGGTGACGCTCGAGGCCATGTAGTTGTCCAATCATCACATTACTACATTTGACAAAAAGGAAAATTTTCCATCACAAGTCCAAAAGTTGAGTTCAAACACAATTGAAAAGAAAAGCTTGAAATTTTCCACTTCTTTGCCTTAGTCCTAGCTTAGGGAGTGCATATGAAGACTTCTAGGTTCTTCTAGAGTACCCTCACTACATATGAGGTCGCTCTCAATGTCGCTACGGCGAGGATTTGCCTATTGTTGGTCTCCTCCGCACACCTTTCGCTAGGCTATCTTGCTCCCAAAAAGGCACCCATATCAAGCAAAAATCAAAAACAACAAGAAAAATAAATCACAAAAAAAAAAATCAAATAAAAACTCAAACATCTCGTTTCCTTACCTTTTTTATGATTGCTCCTACGTTACATGGTTAAGAGGGGACGACCCTTCCTGTCACTTAGGTGAGAGTTGGAATTCCAATCCTACAGTGTCTTTAAACACCATGGGGCCCTTACTTTCCATCCCGCCTTATCACCCTTGACAAAGCTTTCTAGTGAACGTCGAATATACTAATTTTACACAAGAAGGAGGTGATTCATTTCTATCTTTCTAGGTCTAGTTCTTTGTAAAAACTAGTAATTACATAGGAATATGCATGCTTAAAATATTTCCATTTTAGATGAATCCCGGCACATGGATGAGGCATGTTGCCACTTGCTTTTGTAGATGCATTCTCATATGTTTTGTGTGCTTTATTGTCTAGAATGCATCGGAGTTTTGGCAAGACCCCACTTGCCTTGCAAGAAGGTATCCTACCTCATGGATACCTTGTTGTGAGTTGAAGGGACGGAGCAAGGCCTGTTAATTGCCTTGTATCGGTTAGGTTTAGCGTAGTTAAATAAGGGTCTTGACTATTGTTCATCCATACTCGGGACGAGTAAGGGTTTGGTTTGGGGGGATTTGATATAGTGTCATTTCACCCTCATTTTCCACCCATTTTCGTCTCATTTTGCCTGTCTTTAACGCTCCCTAAGAGCGTTTCTACGTGTTTTACCTTATTCTGGCATATTTCTCGCTTTCATCGTGTTTTTGTAGGTAAACCGCCACTTTAGGCGATTTCTACCTAATTTTAATTGACAAAGAAAAGGTGGATCACTCGGAGGACCCACGACACACCTTAAGGGGCCTCACATACCCTTGGGGGGCCCTACTCGATGCGCCAAAGCCCTCCTGAGTCAAGGCAAGCGAAACTGGGAAGGAAGCAACTAAGTCAAGCAAGGGAAGAAGGAAAAGGAGGACTTCACAGGCGTAAAAGATATCTCACGGTCCTGAGATGCCTTTCCAAAAAGGAGAATTTTCGAGCAATTCAGCTCACGACCGGAGTTCACGGTCGTGAAAGAGTTGTCACGGTCATGAAACTTGTTTCACGGTCGTGACTTGATCGTTGAAGAAGGACCTTCCACTGCCACATATCTCACGACCGTGACTTGCAATCTCACGGTCGTGAAACACCTTTCACGACCGTGAAACACCTTTCACGGTCGTGACCTTGCCAGCCCATGAAGTCTTTCGAAGCCCATCTTTCCTCTATTTTGTAAACCTATAAATAGGCCATCTTGGGTAATTAGAGGGCACGAAACCCTAGATCTGAAACTCTTATAGAATTAGTACTTAATCTTCCATTAATCTTTCATAATTAAGCTTATTAGTTGGTTAATTAGCAATTGAGACTTGGTTTAGTGTTGGAACTTGGTTTGTATTCAAAGATTTGTGATAAAATCTTGGTTATTTTATCAAAGTTCTCACCTTTTTCAAAGTGGGTATAATTTCTTAACTTAATCTTGCCTTTACTTAAGTTTTTCTTTCAATCCTTTTTATCTATTCATTGTTAATTAGAAGATGTTTATTATTGTTGATTCCTTTGTGCAATCCTTAGTTAATATTGAATTTTCTTTTAATATGAGTGAGTAGTAATCTTGCTAGGATTATGTGGGGGATTATGGGTTCTAGTATGAGTTAGGCTCTGTTCATTCTGACTTTTTAGAGCTGAACTGAACTTAATAGAGGTGAACTGAACTGAACTGAGTTGAACTGAACAGAATGGAGCTGAACTGAACTGAATGGAGTTGAAATGAACTGAACTGAATAAAGCTAAACTGAAATCAATTCATTGGAGCTGAACTGAGCTGAAAAAATAGTAATTAAAATAACAACAGCAAACAACAACAACAACAACAACAACAACAACAACAACAACAACAACAACAACAATAATAATTATTATTATAATCATAATCATAATGGTAATGATAATGATAATGATAAATATTATTAGTTGTTATCATTAGTCTTAATAATATTATTAGTAAATAGTAATAGCAGTATTAATATTAATATGATTGATTTTGATAGTCACAACATTCATTATAATAACAAAAATAATTAGTGATAATAATAATAGTAATAATAGTAATACCAATAGTACTAGTAGTAGTAGGAGTAGGGGCACATATAGTTTCTCGGTTGACCACTAACTTCTTGTAAATTGTGTTTTGAGCTTAATAAAATTTGCGTTTTTTATAAATTAAAATAAAATAATAATAATTATTATTATTATTATATTATTATTATTGTTAATATTATTATATTATTATTATTGCTACTATTATAATATTATAATAATAATAATCATAGTAAATGTAATTATAATAATAAATAATATTAATAATATTAATATTAATAATATTGATAATAATTTCTATTACTAGAATATTTCCTCCATTTCATAATAACTTTTGTAGTTTGAATTGCATATCTTTCGCAGTAAGGATCATCTGTCCCATTTAGTGTCCCATTATATGTCTCACTTCATACAGATTCTGACACATCAACCAATTAAAATATATACTGCATATTTTATTCCTAAAATACTAAAATAGGTGATGTGTCATAATCTCTATGGAGTTGGGCACAGAATGCGACACAAAAGTGGACAGATGACCCTTACTGTTTCTTTCGTGACAACACTTTGACTTGATTTCTCTTCATTTTTTTTTCAATTTAAATATATGTTTCCAAAAAATTTTTTTTATGATGAATGTAAATGTTTTTTGTTACAACGTCTTAGTTTTTATATTTTAACACTTATTTATAGTCAAAGTTATTAAAATTGATCCTAAAAGTCAAACGAGGGATAATTATGAGATAGGGGGAGTATTAATTATTTAATAATAAAATAATAATAAATAATATTAGTATTAGTATTAATAAAAAAAATTAATAAGTAGAACTGAACTGGGCTGAATTTAATGGAGCTTAACTGAATTGAATGAAGCTGAGCTGAACTGAACTGAATAGAGATTAACTGAACTGAATTGATTGGAGCTGAACTGAACTGAACTGAACTGAATAGAGCTGAACTGAACTGAAATTAAGCTGAAATTAAGCTGGAAAGAACAGGGCCTTAATATGATATTTGTTGGGGTTAATAGTTGATTATTGTCTTGTCTCTATCCTATGCTTATAACATGTTTGATGAAATGCCTGCGTGAGTTTGCATGATTCTCTCGCTCGTTTCGAATACCATAAGATCGAAAGTCGTGGTTTTTCGTAGAACCGCTAGTTTGGCAAACCGTATCTAGTGACGCGATAGCTAGTTAGAGTCGGTTTGAGGGGGAATTGTAAGATCGAAAGCCTCAATTCACTTTCCTAGACTAGACGACCCTTAAACTATTAAACACGACTTTTTCACCCAACTATACCACCCATAAGAACCCACTCACCCTAGTTTTCTCTCTTATTTGATTAAAATCCAATCTCTCTTCTTTAAGACTCTATTTGTTGTTTTTATTTGCCTTTAATTATTGTTATTTAGTTTAGCCAACAAACCCAAACCCAAATTACATTGTGACCTTGCAAGAGACTTAGTAGACTATTAGATCGATTTTAGACACCAACCGTCCATCAGACCGACACTCTTATCGTACCGCTTTAACCAACATCAAAATTAAACAAATGAAAGAAGGAATCATAATTCATCAACAAAAGTACATTAAAGGAATGCTTAAAAAATTTGGGATGACGGATGCTAAATCATACTCTACACCTATGATATCCACGTCCAAATTGGACAAGGATGAGAACGGTAAGAATGTAAGTGACAAGGTGTATAGGGGTATGATTGGATCTCTTCTTTACTTAACCGCTAGTCATCGCGACATTCTTTTTAGCGTTTGTTTATGTGCTCGTTTCCAATTAAATACGAAAGAATCCCATTTTAAAGTCGTCAAAAGAATTCTTCGGTAAATGATTGGAACCCAACATCTCCACTTGTGGGATCCGTTGTATTGTCCTTTTGATCTTGTAGGATGATCTGATGCCGACTTTGCGGGATGTACGATCGTCCGAAAGAGCACCTCCGGGATTGCGACGTTCCTTGAACCTTGTCTCATTTCATGGGGTTCAAAGAAACAAAATACGGTAGCTCTTTCAACGGCCAAAAGTGAGTACGTTAGTGCCGCTCATTGTTTCTCACAACTTCTTTGCGTACGTCAACAACTTCAAGATTTTTTTATGATTTATGACTCTATTCCTATTATGTGTGATAATAGTAGTGGCATAAACATATCCGAAAATCTCATTCAACATTCTAGGACTAAGCATATTGATATTCGTCATCACTTTCTTCATGACCACGTAGCGGATATATATTTACGAAACCACTAGCAAGAGAACAATTTGAGAAACTTCGTTTAGAAATTAGTTTAATTAATTGCATGTGATTCTTGTATGTGTCTATCTAATCTCATGCATGATTGACGAGAATTGGCATGTAAGTATACTCTTATTTATTCTAATTTATTTGTGTCATGATTTATTGTAATTAACCTACACACCTATGTTTTTAATGGTACTTCAACCAACTTGACCATTCAATGTTTAATAATATGACACTTACCCTAATTAAAGGACACTTTCCCCCAAAAAAAACCCCTTCTGTGACAACCCTCGCGAATGCGGAAATATAAAACATACAAGCATGTGAAATAATATGCGGAAATACGGTATTTTAAAAACCTTTAAACATGCAAGATATATATAACACGAGGTGTGTCAAAATGTTACAAACTAAATACTGAAATACAACAAAGAGACGGGGTCTCTTAAAATGTTAGCAAAGAACAAGTGTTTAACAAAACTAGCTAATATCGTCCCTAATGGGAAAACTTCCAGGGACTACGCCCGCTAGCTCACACCCGAACCCAAAATAATCAAGCAAAAAGCCATCCATGGAAGCAACCTGTTCATTCATGAAAAACCTGAACGCCACAATCAGTGGGGAGTAACTCCGGGTTCTCCCAGCCATATCACATTAAACGTACATATAAGGAAATACAAAGTAAAATCATGCATATATAGATATCCATGTGAGATACAATAAGAATAGATAGGCAATACGAGATATAATGATAAGCTCATATGGAAATCAAATCCGAACCATCATGTTATTCAAAGACTCAGGAAAGA
>JAIUZE010005437.1:0-18016 GCA_022085475.1 Heliosperma pusillum
TTTTTGGATGGGGGCTGTTTTTTGTTGTGTTGGGTTTGTTGGGCTGTTGGCTGAGCTTTGTTGTGGCCTAGTCTTGGGAAGTGGATGGCTAGGCTTTGTTCTGGTTGTGGTGGTGTTGTCTTAGCAGGCTTGAAGTGGTTGTGGCTTGGACTGAATAGAACATTTTCATAGCTTGTCATGGTGTTGTCTGAATGTAGGTTGTTGTTTTGATGTTGAGTCTTGTCTTGAGTTTGTGTCTTGTCTTGAGCTCGTGTCATGGCTCGTGTCTTGGCTTGGTCACATACTCCCGTTGCAACCTCCTTTTCTTGAAAAGGATTTGCCCTCAAATCTTCCTCACCTTCATCATCTGATTCACCATGGTAGGGACTCAGGTCTCCAACATTGAAAGTACCATGCACACCATAGCTTCCTGGTAGATCCACCTTGTAAGCATTTGTGCCTATCTTCTCCAATATCTCAAATGGTCCATCAGCTCTTGGCATGAGCTTGTTTCTCCTCTTGTCTGGAAATCTCTCTTCTCTTAAATGCAACCATACAAGATCCCCTGCCTTGAATTCCCTTGCTTTCTTAGGCCCCTTGGACCTAGCTTTGTACAACTCATTGGACCTTTCAATCTGCTTCTTGACTTGCTCATGAATCTGTATCATTTGCTCAACTCTTTTCTTTGCATCATAGCTTGCCTTGTTTCCTTTGACTGGTGCTAGGTCTGTAGGCATGAGAGGATTATTGCCATAAACTGTTTCAAAAGGACTTTTACCTGTGCTGCTGGAGGGAGCTCTGTTGAAGGCAAACTCAGCTTGTGCTAGCTTGAGGTCCCAATCTTTCAATGACTTAGAAACAATGCTCCTTAAGATCTTCCCTAGTGTTCTGTTAGTGACTTCTGTCTGCCCATCAGTTTGGGGATGGTGAGACGTACTAAACAATAACCTGGTCTTCAATAGCTTCCACAAGGTTCTCCAGAAATGGCTCATGAACTTTGTGTCTCTATCTGAGACAATGCTTCTAGGGACCCCATGCAACTTGACAACCTCTCTAAAGTATATTTCAGCCACCCCCAAGGCATCATCAGTCTTCTTACAAGCAATGAAATGTGCCATCTTGCTAAATCTATCTACAACCACCATGATTGAATCCTTTCCCCTTTGAGTTCTAGGTAAGGCTACAATGAAATACATACTGAGGTCTTCCCATGGCTTGTTGGGTACTGGAAGTGGTGTGTAACGGCCTGCTTGAAAATGTGCCTTGGCTAGTTGACAAGATCTGCATCTTTTGAGGGCATCTTGCACATCACTAAGCATCTTAGGCCAATAGAACTGATCTTGTAAGATGTCATAGGTCTTCTGTACCCCAAAGTGACCAGCAAGGCCATTGGAGTGACCCTCTTTGACCAGTAATCCCCTATAAGGTCCCTTAGGCACACACAGTTTGTTCCCATAAAATAAGTATCCTTCTTGAGCTGTGTATTTGCTTCCTTTCTTGACTTGCCCTTCTTGATGTACCTCCCATTCCTGCTTGAAGTCTGGGTCTTCTTGATAGAGCTCTTTCATAAATTCAAACCCCAACACCCTTTGCTCCATGAAGGTCAACATTACAGACCTTCTAGACAATGCATCAGCTACCACATTGTTCTTACCCTCTATATACTTGCTGGAGAATGAGAAGGATTGCAAGAACTCTACCCATTTGGCATGCCTGGGGTTGAGTTTGTGTTGTCCATTGATGTATTTGAGAGCCTCATTATCAGAATGAAGCACAAAAGGCTTAGGCTTCAAGTAGTGTCCCCAATGATTCAATGCCCTCACAATGGCATAGAATTCCTTGTCATATGTGGAATAGTTAAGCTTGGCCCCATTTAGCTTCTCACTAAAGTATGCCACAGGTTTCTTTTCCTGAGTAAGCACAGCTCCTATGCCAAGACCACTGGCATCACACTCTACCTCAAAGAGTTTGTTAAAGTCTGGTAGAACCAATATTGGAGACTTACACAATAGCTCTTTGATCAGATTGAAGGACCTTTCAGCCTTCTCATTCCACTTGAACTCTCCCTTCTTCATGCACTCAGTAATAGGGGCCCTGATTGAACTAAACCCTTGTATGAACCTCCTATAGAAAGATGCCAACCCATGGAAACTTCTTACATCAGTAACAGTTTGGGGAATGGGCCATTCCTTGATTGCTTGCACTTTCTCAGGATCAACTGCTACCCCTTTCTTATAGATGATGAACCCAAGGAAGTAAACCTCAGGCTGCATGAAGGTGCACTTCTCTAGCTTGCCATACAACTTGTTTTCTCTTAGGACCTCAAACAACATCTTCAGATGTTGCAAATGTTCTCCCTTTGTTGAACTGTAAATAAGAATATCATCAAAGTAAACCACTACACACTTGCCCAAGTAAGGCCTTAGGACTTCTGTCATCAACCTCATGAAGGTGCTAGGGGCATTAGACAACCCAAAAGGCATCACCAACCATTCATAGAGCCCATGTTTAGTCTTGAAAGCTGTCTTCCATTCATCCCCTGCTCTTATCCTCACTTGGTGGTAGCCCTGCCTCAGATCAATCTTAGTGAACACTTGAGCCCCACTTAGCTCATCCAGAATATCATTAAGTCTAGGTATGGGAAACCTATACTTGATGGTAATGTTGTTGATGGCCCTACTGTCAATACACATACGCCAAGTCCCATCCTTCTTTGGCACAAGCAAGGCTGGTACAACACAAGGACTGAGGGACTCTCTGACATAGCCCTTGTTGAGTAGTTCACCTACTTGAAGTTGGAGCTCTTGTGTAGCCTTAGGGTCACTCCTGTAGGCTGGCTTGTTGGGTAAGATAGCTCCAGGCACTAGGTCAATGTGGTGCTCTATCCCTCTAAGTGGTGGCAGTCCACTAGGAAGCTCAGTAGGGAAGACATCACCATAACTTTCTAGGATAGCTTTGACCTCTTCAGGGATATCAATGATACTCATCCCAGTCTCCTTGACTAGCAATATGTATACAGGTTGTAGCTCACTTAGCTCTTGTGCTATTTCTGATTCACTTATCAACATGACTTCTTTGGAAGCCTCACTCATGGGGTTTGGGTTGATCTTTAAAGCAGGTGGTAAAGGTGCTAGGGTGATCTTCTTCTTCCCATACTTGAAGGTGTAGGTGTTGTCTCTCCCATGGTGTATGGCATCCCTATCAAACTCCCATGGTCTCCCAAGCAGAAGGTGACATGCATCCATAGGTAGAACATCACAAAGACTCTCATCCACATACCCTTTACCAATTGAGAAAGGTATAACACATTGTTTATCCACCTTGATCTCAGCCCCTTTGTTTAGCCATCTGAGTTTGTAAGGTAGGGGGTGGTCTTTGGTGGGTAGAGCTAGCTTGTCTATCAGTGTTTTGGAGGCCACATTAGTGCAGCTTCCCCCATCAATAATGAGGTTACATACTCTACCCTTGATGGTACATCTGGTCCTAAAGATCTGGTGTCTTTGGTCCTCTTCCAAAGGTTGTGGTTGAGTATGCATTACCCTCCATGTTACCAAACTTAACCCTGCATCAGGCTCTATCAACTCCTCACTAGCCTCTACCTCAGGCTCTTCCATCTCTTCATCACAGACCAACACTTCATCATCTCCCCAATGGATTACTTCTAGGGTACTCAGAGCCCTTTTAGATGGGCATTCTCTAGCAAAATGCCCATACCCTTGACATTGAAAGCACTTTTTGAGAGGGGTAGTCTTCCTTTGGCCTGCCTCAACAGCCTTGCCTTTATCAAGGTTGAAAGGAGTCTTAACAGGAACCACAGGTTCTCCTATCTTAACTCCTACAAAAGGTTTGAAGGTGGGGGTTCTGGAAGGTGTCTTAGAAGCACTGGCCTTTCCTTTTCCCAATTTTTCTACCCTTAAAGACAAGTTGACAGCTTCCTCAAAGGAGTATATGTTTTGTAGCCTGACTTTACTAGCTATCCTTTCATCCAACCCCTCTAAGAACCTTGCTATCTTTTGTTCAGATTTCTCAACAACCTCACATTGCAAAGTGAGTTGTTCAAAGTCTCTTAGGTAGGACTCTAAAGGTCTTTGGTCTTGCTTTAGGTGAGTAAGCTTAATGAACATGTCTTGAGTGTAGTCCCTAGAGACAAACTTAGCTCTCATTTTCTTTTTCAGTTTGAGCCATGACTTTACAGGTTCTTTCCCTTCCCTAACCCTCAAGGTTTTCATGTTTTCATACCACAGTGAGGCATAGCCTTTTAGTTTCATGATAGCAACCTTAAAAGCCTTTCTATCAGTGTATCCTTTAAACTCAAAGACTCTTTCTACAGACCTTAGCCAATCTAAGAAATCATCAGGGTTCAAGCTACCTAGAAAGTCAGGAATCTCTACCTTGATATCTTTGTCTTGGTGTCTGAGAAGGCTGTGATCTGAGCCATCTGAATCTGACATTTCAAACTGATCTACAGGTTGTCTCCTCCTTACTCCACCTTGTGGGAAAGGTGCTCCTCTTCCTCGACCTCTGCCTCCCCTTGTATCATTGTTCTGTTGGCCCTCAAGGAGTTCATTGACAGATCTAGAGACCTCCATTACAGTTCTGACAAGATCTTGAACTGTGTTTTCAAGACCTGTGATTCTCTCTTCACTCATGGTTGTATTTTGTGTTTTTAATGTAGTTAGGTAGATGAACTCACAAACCAAAGCTCTGATAACCAATTTGCACTGAAACTATTCAGAAAGACAACTAAACAATGACAGTTTGATTGAGGTTTAGACACTTTGCAAATACTCTGTTTCTGTTTGGATTAATTGACAAAGAACTAAGATAGGACCTTAACTAAAGCACAAAGCCAATGATTGAGGGTTGAACTTTGATCCCAGCACACAGCTAAGGACCCAAGCTCACTTCCAAGCACAAAGCAAAGGAAGTTGTCTCAAGCACACAGCCAAGAGATGCAACAGAAACAAGGTTTCAGTTTTATGTTTTACTTCAAATCTGATTTGCATTTCATTAGGTAAAGGCCTTATATAGGCAACAAGGATACAACTCAGACGTTAGGAGATATCTAGGGCCACAAAGGCTTACAACATGAAACAAAATAACAGCTACAAACTTGCAGGAAAACTGACATAAAGTAGATAAAGCAGAAAAGTAATTCTAATAGGACAATCTGCCTTAATGGGTTTGTTGGGGTTGAAACTGGTGGAGGGGTGGACTTCTGAGCTTGATTCTTGAGCTCAACTGAAGTGGGATGGATGCCAAAGGTCCTTCTAAAAGGCCCTCGAGTTTGTTTGATCATAAAAGGAAAGTTTGATAGTGACATGTTAACTACTGCAAAAAAGGCTGAAATCTGGACAGTCTGAAGTTGTCCCTAAGCTAACTCTTTGTGTGTTTGTTTCTTGGGAGGGAAGTCCTGGGGAAAGTTGTAGAGGACCTTCCCAAGACATAGGTTTGAGGGTTGGTTAGGCTTGTTTGATTGTGTGGGGCCCCATGGACCTTGTTTAGAAAGGCTGTGATAGGCTGTTTTTGGCTGGGGGCTGTTTTTGTTGTGTTGGGTTTGTTGGGCTGTTGGCTGAGCTTTGTTGTGGCCTAGTCTTGGGAAGTGGATGGCTAGGCTTTGTTCTGGTTGTGGTGGTGTTGTCTTAGCAGGCTTGAAGTGGTTGTGGCTTGGACTGAATAGAACATTGTCATAGCTGGTCATGGTGTTGTCTGAATGGATGTTGTTGTTTTGATGTTGAGTCTTGTCTTGAGTTTGTGTCTTGTCTTGAGCTCGTGTCATGGCTCGTGTCTTGGCTTGGTCACATACTCCTGTTGCACTATATGATAGATATTAACTTTGCTAGTACATCTTCTTGGGTATTTGATACCGGTTGTGGTTCTCACCTTTGTAATCATGTACAGGGGCTGAAGGACGCGCAAGCACTAGCCAAGGGTGATGTGGACCTGCGCATGGGAAAGTGAGCTAAGTTAGCCGCAGTTTCCGTGGGCACCTACGTTCTTCTTTTGCCTAATGATTTAGAGTTGTATTTAAATAATTGCTATTATGTACCAACTCTTACGAAGAACATTATCTCCATTTCCGTGTTAGACATGGAAGGGTTTTCATTTTGTATTAAGAACAATCGTTGTACTTTCTCGTTTAATGAAATGGTTTATGGCGAGGCCATTTCTATTGGAGGTATTTATGTTATAGATATTGCAAAACAGGTCTATCATGGAGAAAACAAGAAGCTCAAAACAGGTGAACCTAATCAATCATACCTTTGGCATTGTCGTTTAGGGCACATAAACGAACGACGCATAAAAGGACTTGTTTCATCTAAAGTACTCAAACCATTCGATTACGATTCTTATGGTGTATGCGAATCTTGTCTTCTAGGCAAGATGACTCGTGCTCCTTTTACGGGAAAAGGGACACGAGCAAGTGAAGTATTAGGCCTTATACATACCGATGTGTGCGGTCCAATGACTATCCAAGTTAGAGGTGATTATCACGACTTCATTACTTTTACCAACGACTTGAGTAGATATGGATATGTCTACTTGATGAGGCACAAAAGTGATGCTTTTGAAAAATTAAAGAATTTCAAAATGAAGTAGAAAACCAATTGAATAAAAAGATTAAAGCCCTACGATCCGATCGTGGTGGTGAATACTTGAACAATGAATTTGATTCACACTTAAAAGATTGTGGTATAGTATCACAATGGACTCTTCCTGGCACACCTAAATTAAATGGTGTGTCCGAAAGGAGAAATAAAGTTCGATCTATGATGAGTCTAACAGAGTTTTTTGATTAGTTTTGGGGTTCGCTATCTTATCTGCAATATTTTCACTAAATCGAAGCCCGAGTAAAGCGGCAAACAAGACTCCATATGAGATATGGACAGGGACGGTACCTTATTTGTCTTTTATGAGAATTTGGGGATGTGAGGCGTTTGTTAAGAATAAGTCTGACGACAAACTCGCACCTAAATCTGACAAATGTCTGTTTGTAGGATATCCAAGGGAAATACGTGCTTATTACTTCTACAATAAACACGAGAACAAAGTGTTTGTGTCTCGTGATGCAGTCTTTTTAGAAAATGATTTTATTTCTAAAAGGCAGAGTGGGAGAAAATTTGAACTTGACAAAGTCCAAGAACCACAAACCGAAAAGGACATAGAGGAAAATGTTCCCTCTTTGTCTGACATGGTCATAATTCCTTCGGAACCTAGGAGGTCAAGCAGAATTAGTCATCAACCATCAGATACCTTGGTATTATAGAGGAAGGTGGTGACTATAATGTGTTACTTTTTGAAAGCAACGAACCTACTACCTACAAAGCAGCCATTTCTAGTCCTGACTCAAAGCTATGGCTAGGAGCCATGCGATCCGAAATGGATTCTATGTACAAGAATCAAGTATAGGACTTGGTTGGTTTACCTAAGGAGGTAAGACCTCTTCAGTGTAAGTGGATCTATAAGATCAAAAGTGGCATATATAAACATAATAATGTTTACAAAGCTAGATTGGTGGAAAAAGGTTTCACCCAAGTTCATGATCTTCACTATGACGAAAGCTTTGCCCCAGTCGCCATGCTTCGATCCATAAAGATTATCTTAGCAGTTGCCGCATTTCATAATTATGAGATTTGGCAAATGGATGTCAAAACCGCCTTCTTGAATGGGATTCTAGAAGAGGAAGTGTACATGACTTAACCGGAAGGTTTTGTGGATCCATCAAACCCTAAGAAGGTATGTAAACTTAAGAGATCCATCTATGGTCTTAAACAAGCATCCAGGAGTTGAAATCATCGTTTCGATCATGTAATTAAACAAAATGGTTTCACTCGAAGTGTCGAGGAACCATGTTTATACATGAAGTTTAGTGGGAGTAAAGTAAGTTTTCTAGTCTTGTATGTAGATGACATACTACTCATTGGGAATGATATTCCAATGCTCACTTCTGTGAAGCGGTGGCTTGGGATTCATTTCCAAATGAAAGACTTAGGAGAGGCCCAGCGTATCTTAGGTATCCGGATCTATAGGGATAGATCTAAAAGGATACTAGCATTAAGTCAAGAAACTTATATTGATAAAATTCTTGATCGTTTCAACATGAAAGACCCTAAGAGAGGCTTTCTTCCTATGGGTAGTGGGATCACTTTGAGCAAGTCAGAGTGTCCTACCGAACCCGAGGAGATTGAGCGCATGAAATTGATCTCTTACGCATCCGGTATTGGATCAATCATGTATGCTATGATGTGCACTCGTCCCGATGTTGCATATGCTTTGAGCATGACAAGTCGTTACCAAGCAAATCCGGGTGAGAGTCACTGGATAGCCGTAAAGAACATCCTTAAGTACTTGAGAAGGACCAAGGATTCGTTCTTAGTGTTTGGAGGTGAGACTGAGTTACGTGTAAAGGGTTACACAGACGCCAGTTTCCAGACAAATAGGGATGATATGAAATCCCAATCCGGCTATGTTTATATGATGAATGGAGGAGCTGTTTGCTGGAAGAGTTTCAAGCAAAGCGTTACAGCGGATTCTATAACAGAAGCAGAGTACCTTGCAGCATCTGAAGCTGCAAAGGAAGCTGTGCGGATTCGGCAATTTCCGGAAGGACTAGCAGTAGTCCCTACTGCCAAAGATCGTATCACGATTTATTGTGATAACAATGGGGCTATCTTTCAAGCAAAAGTGCCCAAGTCTAGTAATAAGTCTAGACATGTACTTAGGAAATATCATGGAATTAGAGATTACGTGGATAGAAAGGAAATTGACATTTGTAAGGTTGGGACAGATGACAACATTGTTGATCCTTTAACCAAGCCTTTATCAAAGGCTAAGCATGATGGTCATGTCGTCACAATGGGATTGAGACGAGTACTAGAATTCCTTTATATTATGTAATATGTAATAATTGAATGTTGTATTAATTATTTCATATATGATAATTGCATTCATTGTTCGAGTTTTATTATAAACACTTTTATTTAGTTTGACTAAATTTAATACTTAGTATTTTGTCCCTAGTCACTCAATGAGGTGACGTCTCGAAGTGACTAGATTGTAAGTCGATCGATGGTTGGTTCAGCATTATCGGGTCATGGAGATGACTGGTCGATTACATAGACAGACTGTATGACACTCTGTCGGACAGTGACCTTTGTAGAGACGCTTAAATCAATTAATTGATGCCTGGTCGTGGCAGGGTCTTCTATCTTATTCCTATGAGTCGATTCTTTTGACTGGCAACCGTCTATCTGAGTCGGTGCAGTTTTCGATTGGTTTTGGTTGATGTTCTAGGTCGTGCCGTAAAAGGAGGCCGATGGACATCTTCTGGGTCATGGTGATCTGCATTATACAGAGTAGATGAATCAACGAGAATTGTCCACCCACGTTGGGTACAAACATATTTAGGCCACTCGAGGAGTAGTTACTGTAAATGCGTGGCCACTCTCGGAAAGAGATCTATGGTATATTTTCTGGTCAGACAGTTACTCTCCATATCGAGAAAACCACTCTAGATATAATCAATCGCAAGTGCAACCTGAAAGACACCTTGCGTTGAGTGGGAGATGTGATAAAGAGACAAGAGAATTGGTGACGCACACTTGTGTCAGACAAGTAGGAGATTGTTGGAGTAGGTGTCCTTCACAATAGTGCGCCACATAATAAATCTCATTAAGGAATATAATTGGGATATATTTATTGACTATATATATATATGATTAGTCAGTTGATTAACGTAAATCAATAACGGTTGGCTGGCTAGAGTTTGACGTTGATTAGTCCTTTACATATATTTGATATATATACGAGAGTTAATAGTTAGAAATTGAGTTAGGAACTCAAATTCGATTAAGCTTATTTTTTAATTATGCGATAATTGACTAATAAATTTATATCTTATTTTAATATGATTAAATAAGATCAAGTTTAGTAATTAATCGTTAGTTTACTAAATTAGTTGAGGTTTTACATAAATTTTGAGGTAGAGCTAATTGTTTAATTATATTTACAAGGAGTTGTAAAATAAATTAACTAAGCATTGTGGGACCCACTATATATTGATATAATAGTAAAATATCACTTAAAATGTTAAGTAAATATTATTTATTTATTCGTGTCATATAATTGTTATATGATCAAATTAACACTTAATTATATAAGATAATTAAGCATATGATTAATAAGTATTTGTGGGACAAATATCAAAAAATCAAAATGGACCATATAAGGCCACATGTGGCCGTTCATAGTAGTAGTGTAGGTGATGATGGTTGCTTTTGTTCATGCTTACAAGTTACATGTGATTATTACATGAATAGTATACCTAAAATCATTTCACTCAACACTACACTCCACCACTTTGCATGTGAATTAAAATAAGCAAAAATAAGTGTTTTGTGAAGGCCATATGGACCGGCCATATTACCTATAAAAGGCCAATATGGTTGTTCATTTTTTGTTGTTCATTGTTGCTTATTTTGCTTTATCTCACTAAAATCATCCCATCTTTCTAAAACTCTCATACACTAATATTCACTAAGTATTACTATAGTAGTAGTATATTCTAATATTAGTGTAACTTTTCTTATTATCTAGTTAATAATAAGTTAAGTTTATTTGGGTTAGTCTTGGGTGAAATTTAAAGGAGATCTTCTAGTTTGGATATTTTTGGAGGATCATCTATAAAATAGCTCAAGAACAACAAGAAGGAGTTCTTGTTGTGCCCATATCATTTCCATTTCAATGTGATGAAATTTCTTCTTTTATATAAATGTCTTTATATTTGCATGCATGTTACATAGATCATTAAATACTAAATTAACAAGTAATTTAGTAACTAATTAGAGGAATGTAATTAAGGTCTATGGACTTTCACTCCAGGCACTCTCCAAGAGAGAATAGCTCTGGTAAAACTCCCCTCCTGACGTTGTCGCCTAACAGCAGTTCTACACTCAAGATTACTCCGAGGAGTGAAGGTCTTAAGTAGACAAACAGGCAACACAAGCATAATAACCCACATGAGAGGTCATCAGGGGAGTCGGCCACATCATCTAAAACACCCTTCAAAACCCTAGCAAACCCAACACGACACTTAGGAGGAATAGAATTCACGGTGCGAAGGCCCAAAGTTATTAAACGATCAAGCGAAGATATATACCACTGAGCAAACTCGACCTCAACATCAGATGGAAGAACCGAGGGAGACGGAGCAGGAGGTCTTGGGATACAATAAATAATAAAGCTAACGATGCTATCACCACAATCCAGAGGCGCAACAATATCACCCCAGCAATGTCGACACCTAGAGCAAAAGGTATGTGTTTTAAAGCACTCCCCACACAGCCAATGTTAGTTTGTATACCTACTCATAAGACTCTTCTTATGATTAACTAATTAACTCCTTAATTAGTTTTCAAGATCTAGTGCATGCAAACTAAGTAAAACAAAGTAGAGTAAGAAATTGTTCCTCACAATGTTGTTTTTGACGAAATGGGCACAAGAGTAAGACTCCTTCTTACTCTTGATCTTGAGCTATAATGATTATAGGATGATCTCCTTAAGCTTCAAGTGTATAAACTCTCCTCTTGTTGCACCTAGACTATCCCAAATCACTCAACTATTGATTTACTAGAAGAATAGTCAAGTACCCTTAAATAATATTACTAATATAACTATTACTACACTTAGTAATATTGTGAATCTTGTTAGTAATATATGAACTTGAGTTTGTGAGAAAAATCTTTTAAAACACAGTTTCTCTAAGTTGTAGTGTAAGAGAAGGCATGAGAATTCTAGTGAAAAAATGAGAACTTATTCTCTTATTAAGAGGAGTGGGGGCCGTCGGTTTTGGGGCTTGCGAGGGGACAAGCATGCTCTTCTTTTCCTCTTACCCAAAACAATAGGGTAGGTTTTTCGGTAATAGGGGGAATGATTGTGTTTATGCATTAAACCACAAACTAATTACCACCCTAATATCAACCACCCATGACCGGCCCCTCCTACTAAAATGGACTCCATTTTAACATTTGTAATTTGAAAATTTGTCATATGTGTGACATGTGACATGTGACATGTTACATGTAAGTATGCTTATAAATGTATATTTAACCAATTAAATATAATTTTATAACAAATAAATTACACTTAACATTTTAATTAATAATTTATAATTACATGTATGTAAGATGAGTCATCTCACATTTAGTCAATATAATCTACAACTTATTGTAATTATAATTAACCAATCATTCTTATCTCTAATGTTTCGCAAACATTATTCTATCTTAGTAATATAACAATTTAATTACTAAATTGAATCTTATTTAATCATATTAAAATAAGATATAATTCTCACTCATTAATTTAAACTCATTCAATTCAAGAAATTAATTAATCTGTAGCGCTATACAATTAATTAACTTTCATGATTAAGGAATTGTCCTTTCGGTGTGACCTCAAGGGATCAACTGATCACCACCGTCATACGACAGTAACGTCAAACTCTAGTAAGCCAATCGTTACCGATTAATGTGGACCATTCGACTAAAATGTTAATCATCCCTTTGTATTTTTGTTATTGAGATTTAATTAAATGATCGCACTATTGTTGAAGACACTTACTCCAACAATCTCCCACTTGTTTGAAACAAGTGTGCGTCACCAATTCTCTTGTCCTATTAGAATCTTCCACTCAATGCAAGATGACTTGCAGGTCGTACTTGCATGTGATCATATCTTGAGTGGTTTCCTCGATCGGGAGAGTAACTGTCTGACCGGAATTATCTACCGTAGATACCTTCCGAACGTGGCCACGCATTTCCAACTTACTACTTCTCGAGTGTCCTTGAGATATTTGTTAAACCTGACAAGGGGTTGGACAATTTCTATTGCACTATTCCCTTCGTACACTCACAGTCCTTCATGTCCCAATAATTGCCCATTCACCCCCTTTTACAGAATGGCTTGGAGCAAAAATCAAAGTCAATCCGAAACTATGTCGACTTGGGCGAATAGTCTCTAGTCTAAAGAATTGACTCAAAAAGAATACTATAGTAGTTCGCGCCACAACCAGGCGTTATGAATTGCCAGAACTCTATAAGCGGTCACTGCCCGACAGAGTGTCCCATACAGTCTGCCTATGTGATCGACTAGTCATCTCATATGACTCTATGGCACTTGAACTTGCCATCAATCGCATCACACTCCAGTCACTTTAAGACGTCACCTGAAGTAAGAAACTAGGGGCCAAGGCTATGTTAATCCAGTTCACTTTAATAGGGCTCAAAGTTGTCACTACAACCTATTTGGATATAACAAAGCAAAATAATGAGTTTTAGAAACTAAGACGATAAATGTGATTATCACATATGAACAAGCAACACAATCTTATTGCTTCATATCTTATAATCTAAAGTATACATGTTCCATGACACTTCATGGTCATATTGTCTAAATTCAATAAAATCTTGGATGGTGGATATGTAACAACCCGAAAAGTACCCAATTTTTCTAGTAAAAATATTTACTAACACTTTTCAGCAGACTTAAGTTTTTAAAATAGAATTTATTGTTTCGAGTCGTATTTTGAAATTCCGCGTTCGTATTTGGAATTTCTGGGAGATTTCATGAAAAGACCGTTTTTAGTCCTCTTTGACTTTTCTTGACTTTTAGTCACTTGACTTTTCGTTGACTTTTTCCCGACTCGCCTTATAATTTTTGAAGACCGAAATTTTATTTAAAAATAATATTTTTGATTTATTTTTATTAAGATTTATTAGAATTTATGATAATTTAATATAATTATTTGAATTTATTCGGAATTTATAACTTTTACGGTTTTAATTTAACCCCAAACGTCATTTAACTATTCCCGGGTCAACTTAAGTCCCGAAACCCGACTTTGACATGAGTCATACGCCCCATGTCACTTTTTTTCCACTCATATTAGATCTTTTAATTAATATGATTAAACTAATAAAAATATCTAAGATATTTGTAACTTTATCGGTCTGTCAACTTAAACTCCGCAAATCGCGTAAAAACAGACCCGATTCCTCTCCATTTCACACGTCTCTTTTTCCCCTCTTAAGCCTTGATATTTTCTTTCTTTTCATTACTCACCAACAACTTTTCATTTTACAATCAATCAAATTAAGATCTAATTAATCGTTCTTCATCGTTCTTCATTCGTTCTTCGTCGTTCTTCATTTGTTCTTCGTCGTTCTTGAGCAAAATCATCATAAAACCTTCATTTCTTAATTAAATCCGTCCTAACTTATATTTCTAGAATCTCCTCTTCGCTCTCCATCTTTAAAGTACGGTTTAATTTCAATTCCGTCAAAATCGTTTTCAACATTTAATTATGGAAAATCAAGTTTTAAATTCTAATAATGTTTTTCTTGTCATTTCTTATAAGGGGAAGATTTGGAAGACGAGTTTGGTGACTCGTATATTTTAGGAGAAGACTAGAAGACGGGTTTCTTATTTCTTTACTTCTTATTTTGGTGCTACTTGATTTTGCTAGCTAGGTAACGATTCCGAGTTACTCGACGAATATATGTTACATAGCTTTTGTTTCTTTTATTTTTGGTTCATCTTTTGTTTTTGGTCATGTTAGTATGATTTATGGTTTTTAGTAGTAACATGATAAGTAGTAATGATTTTCATGTTGTATGAATTTATAATAAGTTTAGTGTTCTTGACATATTTTTATGATTTGTCATAATCATGACTTTTGGTATGATTGATGGTTGAATTGGATGTTTAAAAATGGATGTTGTTAATTAAAAACATGTTAGATTTGATTTGGAATTTGTGATGGTTGAACCTTGAGGAAAGGCAGTGAACCGGACCAAACCAGCCGGTCCAGGCCGGTTCAGACCCGGTCTGGGTTGGTCCATGGTGGGTCCGGGTTTTGGTCTTTGGGTTGTGTCGATGTTTGATTGTTATGTTGTTGTTTTGACGGGTTTTAATTATGTTAAGCATGCGGGAAATAATTAGAAACGGTTTTTAGTAAAATCGCTAAAAAGGCCAAAACAGCCCAAAACTAGGCCGTGGGGTCCAGTCCAGGCCCATGTGTGTCTCGGCCCAAAATCAGCCCGTGGGTCCCACTTTGGGACTTGTGACGGTTTTTGAGTTTAGTGTTAATTTATCGTGTTTTGTAATATTTAGCAAGTGGGAAATATTAATAAGTAAAATATTTAATTAAAAAGGTTTTTTCATAAAGTTATTATTTCTCACATGTTAGAAATTATAATACGAGATCGTAGTTTAAATTTATATCCTTTAAGTCAAGCGGGTTTTAGTAAAATTTAATAATTCACATGTTAGAAGTTGTAATAATATAACATGTAATGAATATGTTGATTTTATGTCTATGTGATAAAGACTCTGTTTCTAGCCGGTTTGACCAAACGGGTTTGGTCAAACTAAGATCTAGTCAGTCCCGTTTTGACTGATGACCCGTCGCGGGACTCGGGTCGGGGATTTGTCTTCAAGTAAGTTTTATTTAATTATTGAATTAGCCTTAGTAGATATGAGGCGATATGTTATTTGAATATGATTTATATGTAATTAGTCACATGATAGGATGTTTTTCCCGTCACTGTTTTATTATATGGTTGGTGTCGTGTTGACTAAGTACCCATAGAGAATTATGAGTATATGGCGTCTTGACCATTCTAATTCTAAATGAGTATCTTGGACCATGACATTGATAGGCCCGTACTATCTTTAACGAGCATATGGAGTTTGCCGCTTGATAGCTTCTGTGTCCCGGCTTGGTGGGTTTATATCCAAGTCGGGGTATGGCTGCCATTGTTTTCACTTTGGGAAATGGAGCCAGTTTAAGTACTAGCCAACCCCTTTGATGGATCTTCTTAGGGTGTACTCATGTGATTGTATCATGGGTCTTGGATGCGATGGATCTTCGCATTTCTCTGGGTCTGCGCAGTCTAGGTTTAGGGTTGAGTCGTATCTTGGACATGTTTCTGAGAGGAACCTCTGAGCTAAGATATGTGCTTTGGAGCTGGGCCATGTTATTAGTGTAACCGCTGAGCCTAGATGTGTGCTTGGTATTTGGGCCATGTTACCGGAGGGACCGCTGAGCCTAAATATTTAAGTATATCCTACCTCGTGGTATAGACTCGAGTTACAGTCGACTATTGACGGTTCTAAGAACTTAGCTGTGTTGTAGACGTTTGGTCTTATGTTTGTATGATTCTATGAATCTTAGAGGTGAGATGAAAAGCCGGGTAAGGTTGGATAGAGTTGGATTACGTTGTTAATGATTCACATGATTACGTGTTGATTAGGGTTTGAGTGTATCAGGGCCATGTTACGTGGTAACCGCTGGGCCAGCATACCAGCTTCCCTACCTCTTGTTATACTTTATTATCGGATTCACATGATAGCTTTCATATGCTAGGTTATATGTTAGTTATTTGTTTCATAACATGAAAAGCATATCATATATGTTCAAGTTTTGTATTTCCCATATACATTGCTTTTATGTTATTCATGTTTAATTAAACTCGACATTTCGTGGCTGGGAGAACTCGGAGTTACTCCCCACTGACTGTGGCTTCCGTGTTTATATTTAATGCGGTCGAACAGGTGGTGAATGCATATTTGGGGTACAGTGACGAGCTAGCGAGCGAAGTATTTACCTTGGACCTATATTCGGTTCATAGTTTGTATATTATTATACACTCTTTTATTTCCGTATTTATACGGGAGATATGTCTCCCGTCTTGTATAATTCTTATGTATAATATTAATTTTCTTTTGTAATGAACCTTTTTATTTATGACACCCTTCGTTATGTATTTAAATTATTTTTTTCTTTCCGCAAAATTGAGGGTGTCACAGTTGGTATCAGAGCATTTTTGCTCCCGACGCACGTTTGTGTACCCTTGTATAAATAACTTGACCTTAATAAAATAATAAACTGTGAGATAGAATGGTAGGATGGGTAGATTAGGATTTATGTTGTAGTCTATTGGTTTATGCTAATTGTTAGGAGTAACTTAATTTGTTTTGTCTCTTATGAAGATGGTTGGACCTCGTGTAGAAGAGATCGTTGTTACTGCCAACCAGGTCCCTCCTCATAAAGAAGACAATTGCCAAGGAGGCTATGCTTGGGTGGCTAGCCAGATTGCTAGGAGCAATATTACGCCTTAGGGTGGAATATGTGTTACCTAGAAGGAGTATTCTCTACTGAAGATTTGAAGATGTATAAGCCTAATTGAAGTGAGTTCCTTCTTCATCTATGAATTCTCTCGTCCTTATAATATTAAGCCCTCTTCCTTCTATCTAGGTGCTTCTTTCTCCTCCAACCTATTTACCTCTTGGAAATTACTCTTAATAGTTCCTCCATTATACCATTGGTATTCTTACCTTACTCTTGTAACATTTGTATGGATGTCATAACCATCGGTTTGAGGTATATTATACTTAGTCGGAAGAACTTTGAATCTTGAGGAATATTAGTGTTTGTTAGAATGAACTTGTGGTTTGAGGAAAATTTTATAGATCTAATTTCACCCTATGGTGGTGAGAGTTGGTATCCTTGAGGAAGGTGTGGTAAGATATGTTTAATGATTTTAATGCTAGATGCTTGTCATGAATTGTGTGTA
Source organism: Heliosperma pusillum (assembly GCA_022085475.1). Classification (NCBI taxonomy): domain Eukaryota; kingdom Viridiplantae; phylum Streptophyta; class Magnoliopsida; order Caryophyllales; family Caryophyllaceae; genus Heliosperma; species Heliosperma pusillum. Next base: position 17,616 of record JAIUZE010005437.1, read on the forward strand.
AATAGTTCATGGTATTCGATGGTGTAAGATCGAATGAGTTGGCTATGACTTCTTAACTCATTAGTAATTTAGTCTTTTGGACTTAGAAGTTTAGTATTGGTTTGAAGACCATGCTTATGATATGTCTATTTTGGAGTAAATAAGAAGTTTCGAATATGGTACCTAGCCATCCTATTAAGCTAGTTCCGTGTTTAGATGATTATAAGGATTTGAGGATAAAATTAGGAGGAAAGTCTCTTAGTGGTTTTAGACTATGAAAACTTGAAGTTGCAATATCATTTCTTTTGAGGATCGAATTAAGCATAATGGTGGTTGGTTGTTGTGGTTAAGGATTTTAGTGGTTCTTTAAAGGTTCCTTGGAAAAATAGTTGTTTTAAATGTTGGACCCTAATGGGAATAAT
>JAIUZE010005438.1:0-31449 GCA_022085475.1 Heliosperma pusillum
TTTACTAGAAAAATAGGGTACTTTTCGGGTTGTTACACGTGGGCTTCCATTGGCTTGTCTTGCTATTGTACATGATGTTAGTGCGTGCCATTAACCGTGAGAGAATATGTGTCACATTTGTATGATTGGATGGTTGTTTGTAAGTTGAGTTATACGTGAACATTGAGTTGGACTCTTGCATGAAATAGATGATTGACGTGGTTTATATGTCGAGTCTCTATCTTATCAAGTATATGCCGCTAACGGTGAAATGTAAGCCCTAGTGAGTATATAGTTGCCTAAGGGTGTCTTCCCCGAGTCTATCTATAATATGATGGTTACGGTTTTGTACTCCATGTATCGATATTCTTATATATTGAATTGCCTATTTATCCTTCTCGTATTTCACATGTATATCTATATATGCATGCTTCTACTTTTGTATTTCCGTGTATGTACGTTTAATGTGATATGGCTGGGAGAACCCGGAGTTACTCCCCACTGACTGTGGCGTTCATGTTTTTCATGCATGAACAGGTTGCTTGATTGGATGGCTTTTTGCTTGTGGTATTTTGGGTTCGGGTGTGAGCTAGCGGGCGTTGGCCTGGATGAGTCACCTCTAGACGTTGTTTAGCTAGTTGCTAATAACTTTGATGTTGGTTAACATTTTGAGAGACTACGTCTCTTGTAGTATTTTATACTTTGGTTTGTAATTATTGACATTCCTCGTACCTTTCTAATTGCATGTAAAAAGTTTTAAAAACACCGTATTTTCCACTATATAAATCACATGCTTGTTATGTTTTATTTCCGCATTCGCGAGGGTTGTCACAGGATATATTGCTATTTTTAACGTGATTTTGGAATTTAGAGAGCCTAAACGATCTTTCTATGAAGCTTGTTGAGACAAAAAAACATTTGGTGCACTTAAAGGTCTATTTGCTCCTCAAACTTGTATTGGTTCTTCCTGTGGCTATAGCAAGTGTCGAAAGGGCTTTTTCGGCAATGACATATATAAAGAATAAAGTTCGCAATAGCATGGGAGATGATTTGTTGAATGATAATTTAGTTACTTTTATAGAGAGAGATTTATTTTGTACGGTGACTAACGAAGAACTCATAAACCATTTTCAAAATCTGAGATCCCATTGATTACGATTAGATTAATATTTAATATTTTCGCATTGAATTTTTAGTTTGGAATTTATGACTTCTATTTATTATCTAGTGGTATAATTTTTTTTTATAATTATGACGTATATTTTTTTTCCGCTACCCCATATTTAAAATCCTGGGTTCGCCCCTGAATGTAGGTTGTATTATAAATATTAAGCCAATCATTCATTGTAAGATTACAAAACATAAATACCAACTAATACAAGATTCTCTTTAATTACTTCTACTTAACCTTTTTCTCAATTTTAATGTGTTGGAATAATGCCTTGAATCGGTTTAGTTGCCACTTCGAGTGACAATGGGGGGGGTCTCGCTGAACCTAAACGGTATCCGTTAATCTGTTTGGGCTAGGATTCTGTTTTGGGCGTATGGTCTGTTTTGGGCATTTCTAGGTTTTTTGTATTAGGTCTTAGAGAGTAGTATATAAACTCTCTAAACCTAACCCTAGCTGTTATGCTATCATAACTTTGAATCTGGAATCTCTGTAATACTGCTCAACATTAATAAAACTCTCCTCCCTTATGCCATGTGGACGTAGCTAACACACCGTTAGTGAACCACGAGGAACCTGCTGCGATCCCTGGTGGACGAAGAGCAAGTGCGCTGAGAGGGTTATAACGCCCTTGTTTATCCGATTTCATAATCCACAAGAAGCGCTTTGGGAATTGAGATCTATTCTTACCGAAATTAATTAATTTATTTAATTTAAGTCACGCCTCGCTCTTCGCTCGCACAGTCGCACGCCCTACGTAGTCCAAAGACAGGAGTGGGAGTTGTGTCACGTAAATATGTGTGTTATCGTCTTTATTGTTCTTTATTTGTTCTTTCTCGTTTCTGTTTTAACACAATCATATCAACTACAACGCCTAGTTTAATTATAATGAGTAGATAAAAAGTGTTTTATAATGTTTTGTACAGTTCAATTTTCTTTTCTTATTTTTTGTACCCAAAAAACAAGAGAAAAAAAATGAGAGACTTGAAGGACATAGTATTTTAATGTTTCAAATATTTATGTTAAGCGACCGCAAAGGTGGATTTTAACCTCCCCATATGTCTTCTCTCTCCTCAAATGGGGCTCTACATTGTTGCACCAAGCTCCCTAACATTTGGGGCTCTTCTAGTTTTGGAGGAGGTTCCCAAAACAAAATGACAATTTGTTTTTGTTTTGAAGAGGTGCAATATTTTTATATGTAAATGAGGAACCATATTATTGCATACATGTATTTATAAAATTGATGGGTTATATGAAAAGGTTAGTGAAAAATAAGGGAGTAATGAGTAAGAGGAATAGAGAAGATATGAGGTAGTGAAAAATGAGGGGCACGAATGAGTAAGGAATAGAGAAACTATAGGAACCACGTCATTGCGGATGCTCTTATATGGGAAATTTGGAATACAATATTTTAGCAGCTGGAGTATCTTTTTATTGGGTGGGTGTAAACGTGGTCTACCGTAAAATTTGATGGGTATCGTATATGTTAATAGCTGGGGCGCTGGGGGGGACAACAAACCTAAGTAAAGAAGAAAGTAAGACCCCGTCGAACTTGACTTGTACTGAGTATATGTTGTCACCAACCCATACTTTTTGTTCTCTGTTACAATCAGATATCAATTTCAGGAGTTATGCTTTTTTTATTTCCGTACGGCTATATTTTCCCCTTACTCCATGGATTCCGTCTTCCTTTTATTGCTGTAAGTGATTTCATTATATATGCATTATTATATCCAATATAATCTCATATGCTTTACTGGCTTATTATCTTGGATTTTTGATTTAATGGATCCTGGGTATATTAATTACTTGGGTTTACCAAATGGGTTAGTATTTCAGCCAGTTGTTGATCATGCAATTCCATTAAATTCAAATCATGATTACTGGAATGATTTACCCAATTTAGGAAATGGGTTAGTGGATAATCATAGTAATAACAACTTTGGTGAGGTTACTTTTGTGCCCTTTGATCCTCTCACTACCACTTTATCCTCAATTAATAGTCTAAGTACACATGAGGATACTGTCCATGAAGACTATGAATTTTCGGACTCGATTCTGGGTTACATAAACCAGATACTTATGGAAGAAGATGTGGAAGGCAAAGGTTGTATGCTACAGGAGTCACTAGAACATCAAGCTGTTCTGGAAGCTGAGAAATCATTGTATGAGGTCATTGGGAAGGAATACCCGTTTGAAAATGTCGAATTCCCATCAAATCCTGATCCATCAAATCTCTATCCTAATGTCGAATACCCGGGTTGTTATTTTGCTGATATCAACTGTAGGTCCGAAAATAGTGGAGGGGAATGTAGTAACTTATTGGTTGATCCCAGCTGGGCTTATGGAGGGATCAGTTTTAGTGGTTCAGATGAGATGGGTAAGAGATGGACTGGTGAAGAATTATATGGTTCGGTTGGTTTGCAAGATTTTAGAGATGGGTTTCTGAATCCCGAAGTTCAGGTACCTCATCCATACAACGAAAGTCAGTCTATTTCTAGGTTTTTTAAGGGATTTGCGGAAGCTAGCGAGTTACTTCCAACTGTTGGTGCAAACGGACTAGCGAATGGATCAGAAGAGTTACCTGAGAAACAACGTCATGAATCAATTGTACATGACCTAAAGAATGGATGTCAAAGTAGAAAACATTCCTTTCAGGATAATGTGGAGATTGGAGAAGGAAGGAGTATTAAGCAGAAACCTTCTTCTGATGACTTTGTTTTGAGGTCAGATATGTTTGATAAAGTCCTCTTGTATCATTACCGTGATGCAAATGAGTTCATTGCTTCTCTTAGAACGACCTTACTATCGGCGTCTTCCAAGAAGACGGAACAAAAGGGACATTTAAAAAGATCTAGTACTACTGCGAAGGGCCGTGGAAAGAAGCAAGGTGCAAGAGAAGAAGTGGTTGATTTGAGGACACTTCTAACCAATTGTGCAGAAGCTGTAGCAATTGACGACCGCAGAAATGCAAATGAGTTGTTAAAAAGGATTAGACATCACTCTTCGTCATTGGGTGATGGGAGTCAGAGGTTGGCCCATTATATGGCAGATGGCCTTGAGGCCCGTCTAGCAGGCACTGGAAGCGAAATATATAAGGATCTAACAAATAGGAGAACAAGTGCTGCAGATGTTTTGAAAGCGTACCTTTTGTATCTTGCAGCATGTCCTTTCCGGAAGCTATCCAACTTTTTCTCCAACAAGAACATTGCAAAGCGAATAGAACGAGCTACTAAGATCCACATCATAGATTTTGGGATCCTTTATGGATTTCAGTGGCCTTCTTTCATTCAACGTCAATCAATGAGAGATGGTGGACCCCCCAAAATTAAAATTACCGGCATAGATTTTCCACAACCAGGGTTTCGACCAGCAGAGAGAGTCGAGGAGACTGGGCTCCGTTTAAAAAATTATGCCGAAGAATTTCGAGTTCCTTTCGAGTACTGTGCAATAGCAAAGAGATGGGATGCTATTCAACTAGAAGAATTTGATATTGATGAGGATGAAGTGCTCATAGTCAGTTGTATGTATCGAATGAAGAATTTGCCCGATGAAACCATGTCAGCTGAAAGTTCCAGAAACACTGTTCTTAAACTAATAAGAAAACTAAACCCCGAGTTCTTTGTTCATGGTGTGGTCAACGGATCCTACAATGCACCCTTTTTTGTTACCCGATTTAGGGAGGCGCTTTTTCATTTTTCAGCACAGTTCGATATGCTTGAAACAATCGTGCCTCGTGACTATGACGAGAGAGTGTTGATAGAGAGGGATCTTCTTGCACGAGAGGCCTTAAATGTCATAGCATGTGAGGGATGGGAGCGGGTTGAGAGGCCTGAAACTTACAAGCAGTGGCAGGCCCGTACTATGAGAGCCGGGTTTACTCAGCTTCCACTTGACTCAGAGGTTAAGGATAGGATAAAGAGGCAGATCCGCACTTGTTACCACAAGGATTTTGTGGTTGATGAAGATCAACGGTGGCTGCTTCTAGGATGGAAAGGCCGGATAATATTCGCTTTGACTGCTTGGAAACCGACCTAGAAACACAAACCTTGGGGCTCATGTAATATGACCCTATTGTCCTTCATGGTGGTAAACACTGCAGCTAAACTGCAAAGGTAACTCTATTGCAATATTTTCACAATTAACATATGAGAGTCTCATATGTCAGACCAATCGGTATACCTAAAGTAGGGAATACTTGAGGAAGTAAGTTGGTCTCACATATGATATGAATATATGAGTGTCTTGTACAAGAGTCAATGCAAAAGTTAATGTTTATTTTGTTGACCGTTTATTTATCTGCTAAGATTAAAGTTCATAGCTGTTTTATTCCTGATTGTCAGCCATTGCACTCTTAACAGATAAATGGATGTACCCTAGTTTTGTGAGTGTTGGTATGGAGGAGCAGGAGAGGAAGTTAAAACACGGAAAATCAGAAAGTTGATTTACATGGTGAGATGTCGACGATAGTTGAGAAATTAGTTTTCATAGAAACGAATGATAGGAGAAGTAGTTGTATATGTTTATGATGCTAATGGAGCCATGAGGGCAATACTAATGCGAATGTGTTTTGAACCATGGTCTTGAGTATCAATCTGTAAATAGCCAGGAACATGGAAGTTATTTTCTCGATTTGACACAGGATGAGGTTAGATTCTTGCATAATTCGTTTACACAAGTTAACAACGAGGTTCCAAGTCATGGAATCAAAAATCGAGTTCAGCCATCATTCTAGAAATGCGCATCACGGCTGGACCAAGATTGCTACCATATTTCTTATAGAGGCACCTTAAAAGACGTCTCCCAATCTTCAATCCTCTATCAAATCTGGTCACTGTCAATTATATGTAAAAGAATCAGGAAAGATTATGGGCTTAACTCTATAACAAATGGTATATAATACTGTATGCTGTATACATAGTGACAACTGGTGAGCGGTTGAGCTGGGCATCGGCATTTCCCACGGTAGATTGTATGTGAATGTGCTTTCATTTGTCCCTTTTAAGGTACTTATCGTAACATTCTGGTTCATTATCATTGCCTTTTTATGGGGTGCTTATCGGAAATTTTAAAGTAATGGCATCAGTGCCTTACAGTTAAAACGTCTACATTATGAGATTATCGAAGCGTTTTTTAGGTCTCTTAAAATAAAATTTGGGTTAACTAGGTGAGAATTTAACAGTGCTCTCATATTTCGACTCTAATTAAAGCTGAAAATAATGATATGATCCCATGGATTAGTTGGGGGGAAATAATTTGAAATGAGCGATATTTTGATAAACAGTTTAATAAAAAACAAATTTAAATGGGGAAAAAATGCGATGAATGGACTTTCAATGCACATGCTATAACATTTGATTTCTCCTGGAAATTTACAAGCTGGATTTGATGAAGGTGTCTTTATAAAGTGTTTTATAAAGGACCCTTTACTTGAAAGCAGAAATCATAAAGTTGCTTTGGTAAAGTTTTAGTTTTGACAACTTTTGTGCAAAAGTGACATTAGGGTACGAGGAATTGAGGAAAGACACCTTAACTTTTCCGAAAAGACAATAATGTGTTCAAAGGTTGGCCAACTTGATGTTGTTTAAGTTAACAAATGACAATCAATAGGCCAACTTGACCGTTAATATAATCGTCAGGCTGTACTGCTGCAGGAACTGGTCAAGAACGAAAATACAAAATGCGTGGTGTATTTTATTCAACCAACGAAACTTTCGACTCGTGTAGAGATGAATAACAATATACTACCTCCCATCCAAACCAAAGGTTACACTTACCTTATTTGGATCATCCAAACCAAACTACCCATTCCTTTTTGGGTAACAAATAAGACCAAATACTCCTCATCTACCCTATATATTTACACAATATGTCATTACCCCACCCACCCAACTACCATTAAATATTCAAGTGGTCCTACTTCCATTCCAATACTACCCTTCCTTTATCACTTTTTTCTTAAAACTTGTGCTCCCTCCCATGTAACCTTTGGTTTGGATGGGAGGGAGTATATTTTATCCAATTACTCGGTATAAATTAATCGAAAATTTCTACGGTACCCCCAAGTTTGACATTTTGTCCGATCCGAAATTTTTAAATTTCTTACCCGAAAAACTTTGAATGGCCATAACTCGGGTTTAAATTCGGAAATGACAATTTTTTTTCAAATCGTTCATGTTTCCGAGAGTTGCGATTTGAAAACAAAAGTAGTCGTATTTGGATTTCGTGGCTAGGAGTTTTTGTATGTCAAAGTTTTTTTTATCGAACAAACTTTGAGTGGCCATATCTCTTGGTCACGAGTTCAGAATTCACCATTTTTTTCAAATCGTAGTTCTCGGAAGATGAACAATTTGAAAAAAAAAGGTGTCATTTTACGAGTTTGCAAACCCGAGTTATGACCACTCAAAGTTTTCCGGATAAAAGTTTTGTGTATTTCGGGCAAAATGTCAAACTTGGGGGGTACCATGAGAATATTCCGTAATTTAATTGGTCGCCTTTTCTAGGTGCTTGTTGTTAGGCCTCCAATTTCTACCACGCTCTGGACCAACTTCGTAGTAGGGACGGATTTAGGGAGGGCATGTGGCGCCCACCATGCATTTACGAGAATTTATGTTAAGTATTAAACATTGGTATTACTCTTTCCGTCCCAATTATTTTATCTATTCATTGGATAGGTATTAAACATTGGTATTATTAGCATATGATTTAGGTTCAACCCTGGCAGAAGACACTTTTGATTTGAACCCCCGCCATCTCCGTAAAACTTAGCATAAGACCAGTTGATTATTTTTGTATATTTGAGGAACGAAAAAATTCTTATAAACCTCATTTCAAGGTTCGTCATAGTACTTTTTAACACATGATTATACTTATTTCTTACTTTAGCGTTTTTTTTTAAAATATCATAGCATTTTTACTACTTCTTCGAGTTAATTATCATCAAAATATATTTCATTAGCTGTAGATGTGTAATTACCCATTAATTATACATTTATACCAGTAAAAAATTTGTCTCATGAAAAAGAGTATATTATCATTAGTCGTCGAAAAAAATTTGTGCCCTCTTTATATGAAAAGTTTGTGTCCACCACGGCTTCGTAGGTCAGGACTACATATACTTGCATGATAGGTTGAAATGTTAAATTAAGCGAGCAATGGGGGAAGACTACTGCATCATATGGATTGAACAATACGTCAACAAATAATTAAACACATGTCAAATATCCTAGGCTTAATTAATTCATATTTTAGAGAAAAGCTTTTTGATCTCACTTCTACACAAGAAGCTACAAATAATATATCCTAGTTATGAAAAATTAAACAGCCAATCAACAGAAGTGAAGAAATTAGTTGCAGCAGGAGCTGAGCTAAATGTCCTTACATCTTATGCTAGAAACCATAGTTCCAATGACAGTTACCCTGCAGACGCCTCTGAACAGTCAACTATGTGGGCCAATGTGAGCAAGACTAGTAACAACAATTAGCTGCCACCTTGGCCAGTTGAAAGGAGGGCTAATCTGTTCTCAAAACTTTCTGGAGAGTTTCCTCATCAAGTCATCATAAGTCCATCTATATTAAGAATAACAGTCAGGTAGCAGTTCAAGGATCTGCCTGTATTAATCTCAAATTATCAGCTGAATCCTTCTTTTAGTCAAGCCAAGTGTTTTGGCAATAATAAAGTACTTGTAATGGTCATAGTAGTCCAAAGCAAGGCCCAGGATAGCCAAGCAAATCAACCAGACAAGGCAAGAAGAGTCAAGTTCAGACTTTTCTAAAAACAAGAAAAAATGCTTTTTCTGAACAAAGTAGCACTCTATATTTTCTCTTTTGTGTCTGTCCTTTCTAGGTGTTTCTTTCCCCCTTATTAAAGGACTATTTGATGTAATTTTAACTTTTATTGGGAGCACTTTACGGCCCTTAGATGTCACCTGCATAAAGGGTCAAGGATCGATCTGTAGTGCCTATATAAGGCATGAATGTCCAATGTAATACTTATATTATTTCAATGAGAAATCCCTAAGTTATGGACAACACCACCCGATCGCCATCGCGACGACATCACAAATTCGCCCACGGAGCCCGTACAACACGTCATGGTTTCTAACCGATTTAAGAGGCTCTGAAACCGATGAAAGGTTCCAACAAGCCATCATTTGAAGGAGTCGACACCGGATTATTGTGGATAATTGGAAACCGTTCGATCTTTATGTCACGTGAAAACATAAAGTGATATGAACACTAAAGAATCGTCTCCTTAGCATTTTATGTCTAGAATGACTCTTGTAATGCAAATGAACACGGATGTTCATAGAGATTCCAAGTAAGGGGTGAGGGTACGTATTATTGGGAAGCCCGTCAATTGGACACAAATCCCGCCCTCTCGATAACGACCTCTACTAATAATTGGAGCTTTAGTTGTTATACTTGACTTTAAAGGTTGTAATATGAATGAATGAACGAATATATTGTTTTTGGTCCTCGTGTGTGAATTAGCTTTGTCGCTTTGTTTTAGACAATTAGGAATTGAATGTCGAAGGTGGATTAGATTAATTGCATGTGAAAAAGCATATAAAAAAGGATACATTTGTTTGTCTTATAAATCCGACTAAAATAGAAAAGGGGAAAAAAGGTATTAAAGCTAGATTTGAGAATCATAATATGCTAATAAAAATTAGACTATTAATAAATAGATTTACCGCTAAAAACTAATTAATATCAATTATTAACGATTTAAGACGGATTTTATGATCACATATGGGAAACAGTCCCAGAAGTGCGTTAAAAGAGGTGCAACACATGGTGCGTCCCTTCTAAGCCTTTTTGGGGGCTTTGAAGGTTTAGAAAGATTTTAAAACGTAATAAAAAGGTTTGAATTCGAGGTTTATAAGACAAACTCATCTCCTACTACTAAAAGATTAAGTCACACTAAAAGTTTTCTCGCTCAATATTGTGGACTCTCAGTTGGGCCCATTATTTTGGAGAGTTTTCTAATTGCTGAAGTTAATTGTTGAAAAGTCAGTCAGGGCCCATATATGTTGATAATTGCTAATAATACTATTCACATTTTTATACACAAATGTGTGCTAAAGTTTAAAATGTGCTGCAAATTATATATATTTACACAAATTAAAATTATATCCATATTCAATTTTATATATATTAACTTAACTTTTAAAAGTTATAATATCGTAATTAATACTTTTATTTATCACCAAATATCCATCCTGACATCGTCATCACAAACCTAAAAAAATATTAGGTCACATTATTAATTCATCATGAAATTAAGCTAGTTCTAAATTTATAATAATAATAATAATAATAATAATAATAATAATAATAATAATAATAATAATAATAATAATAATAATAATAATAATAATAATAACAATAACAATAATAATATATAAGAGATATTATTTTCTATTATATACATATCTCATCATTAATCTACTTGCTATAAGAGATATTATTATCTGCCTCCGTAAATGTATTATACTCTTATTTTCTATAAGGTATATAAGGGATATTATTAAAGCTCGATCTCAATTATTTTCCCTAAACCGCAGGTTTCCACATTGATCTGTAAGAAATATTATTTTCTATTGGGATGTGCTTTTTCACATACGGATTTTACTCTTTCACATACGGCTTTTACGATATTACCCTTGTCATTTTTTCATTACCTCACCCAATTAATTTTTTTCCTCCCTTCCCTCATCTCCCATCACCACCTCCGTTCACGCCTCCGATCACCACCCCAGATCAGCCGACCACCCTACCACCTTATTCATCGTGAACTTGTGAAGTCTACTTTAATATGTGCTTCAAGATAACTATGGGTAGGTTTGTCATTCAATTCTACCGTAACCATTATTTATCGGTAACCTCGTTTAATTAAATTCTAATGTTTTAAGTGAGATTACCTTGATGAGCTTATCTTCTAACTGAAAAACTAGGTAGATACAGAGCATTTCAAAGCCAATTGAGCAAGATATATAGATTATTTGTGTACTATGTTAATGAAAGAGATCCGTGGGGCAAATTTACGTTCTTGATTTTACAGATGAACACAAAATAATATGGTTGCAGAATGCGATTTTTTATAATACAAAGTAAGTTAATTAAATTTTTTGAACAAATCGGAGTAAATACTTGTTCGATATGAGAATTAAAATCCATAATTATAGAATTTGGGTGAAATTTAATTAGGTTTTGGGAGAAAGGGAGAAGATAAAATCTAGAGTTTAGTGGAGGGTACTCTTTGGAAACATTATGAAAAAATGTATGTGAAAGAGTAAAAGTTGTATGTGAAAAAGTAATTCGTTTCTATTATGTACATTTTAAATAAAAGATTGCACAAATCATATACTAGCAGTATCTACATTCTTTGCCAAGTTTAAAATCAATATGAAGTTATCTGCTTCCTAAAATATACATTTATACCTTATTATATATAATTACAATTATTACCATCTTACAATAATTTATTTACTTGTATCTCATAAAAATATATTTAATATTATATAGCACCATAACAAAAGGTCAAACATTTTATGCAAACGATACATACGGAAATCCCCTATGTAGATGAAATTCTTAGAAATACCGTGCTTTATCACGGGTTCTATACTAGTAAATAAACAACGTAAATAAAGTACAACAATAATAAAGATGGGTTTAACACCCTTAGACTTAAATGTTAGCGCCGCGAATAGACTAAAGTCGATTTTTAGCGATTATCGTGAACTATGTAGGTGAAAGTGCCCTTGAAATTGATCAAGGATTAGGACAAAGTGACTAGATTGATTATAAACTCGAGTGTAATGGGTCAAATTGGTCGGTCTACGCAAAAAGAGTCATGAGACTTGATAGGAATCAAGCTAACGAGGCTGATTGATGAACCCGTAAATGCCAAAGTAGTAACGATAAGCCTAGAATGCAAAGAGAGCGAGAGAGAACAAAATGGGAGGACACTCATGTTCCAAATATGGAGAGACGATCTCTTTATTTATAGCACAACAGCTGGAGAGTTTCACTCGGACTGTAACAACAAAAAATAACCCATTAGAAGAGGCGCAATAGTCTATGCGCCTGTTATAAGGAGGTTTACTCCTGTAAGAAGAACACGCGTTTTTGCGGATTCCGAGGGAAGGGTTAAAGTTTTATCTTAATAGATAGAGATCGATTTCCGTGTCGAACTCTTAGCATAATAAAATATTACTTGACAATTTCCAGAATTTTCCTTCTCGAAACTAGACGACACGAGATCCTGAAGAGGGAGACGGTTTTTGACCCGCACTTTAAATTGACTCTAATTAATTTTAAAACGACCGTATTGTTACGCAAATGACAATAAAAGGGGTGACAACATTGTTTGATATATCGTTTATTAACCGAATTTTACGAAATGTCATAAATCGTGAAATAAAACTAACATGCATGTCTGATCATCATCGCGTGGTTTTTTGGAGGTGTAGATTGAGATATCTATAGAGCCGCCACTTTGACTGAGGCTTGGATAAGACAAAATTTAAAGTATAGCTCTCAGGTCAATCGAATATTACAACCTGGGCTGTGGGGTGAGAAAGCTCGCCAGCCTTAAGACGAGATCATTCGTAGCCTTCAAACTGAGTCGGGGTTGAGGAAAAGGGACATATCTGATGATCTTAGCGAACAATATTCTTGAATAGAAGGACCTGTGTCTACGAATTCTTTAAAGAAAACTGGCCCGCGTTGTCTCGGGCATAGACCTGACAAAAGTAAATCGAACCCGAATAATCGATCGAAATCAACTGACTCGTCACCTGACCGTACACCCGAAAGGTATTAATTAAACTTCATCCAAGACCTGAATCAATTGGAATTGATTCGAAACAGAACCGTATTTATAAAATATGAAATTAAACCAAAATCAAATGAACCTCACAATTTCAACCTAAATTGTTTTAACCCGAACTGTAATATACCGAAAGCGACTTCAACCCGTTTATTGATGACTGAAACCCAACATTGAAACCTGAAATGACTCGAATGTACCTGGGCGTCATATCTAGGTATCTTTTTATACATGAGTTTCATATCTAGGTATCTTGTTATACTTCAACAAATGTCGAATCGAGTTCCATCACTGCTCAATAAATAACAAATATTATCCGCTATAAATCTATTTTTTTTTTCAAAAATCAAAATCGAAATATTTGATGTTTTGAATAAAAACCTAATCCCTTGACATTTGATCCGAATATGGCCCGACTCGAATCTCATCTGCACCGCTATCAATCCAACTGGAATCTCATTTAATCCGATATTAACCCGACTCGAACCTACGCCGAAGTGAAATATCTATAACTGACTAAAAGTGAAAACTTAATCCAGCTTGAGTTGAACTGAACTGAGATCGAAATAATGGTCAATCAAAATAACCCGATCCAAAAGAAACCGAACCAAAACTTATTCGTATAACCCGTTTGCCACCTCTACTCGAGCATGGCTTCCATATTAAAAGACTTCGTTGGCCCTGATGGTCAGAGATGGACTCTCGTGGGGAACAAAATACCGAGACAATAAAGAGAATGGAAGTCTCAAGCAAGTAACTATTTTGGACTATCGAGGTTCTAAAGATAATGGAAACCTTAGAAGTGTAATCGAGAGCTTTATAGAGAATAAGGATCCTGAATAAGTAAACGTTTTTTGAAGTGTCAGGATTCTAAATAGAAAAGAATCACGAGGAGGGTAATTATTGAAAGACGAGACTCTAAAGAGGCTAGAAGTCTAAAAAGGGGTAAAATTTATTTGAAGTGTCGATATTTCTAAATAGGAATCTCAAAAAGCAATAATTTTTTGAAGGGACCAAGAGAATAAAAATCTCAACTCTGCAATTTTTTTTTGAAGAGTCAAATGTTTTTGGGGCAATATTTTATTATGGGAATAAGTAATAATAATAACGTATTAGGAATACAGAAGTCGCTTGGGAAAAGAAAGAGCGCACAAGTACGTGCGCCTTAGAAGGGGCGTAGCATACCATGCGTCTCTTCTAAGATGCGTACGAATAATTGTTTTGGTATTTTTACCGTTCATACTGCATAGAGTTAAAGAGGTCTTATATCGTTAATTTAAATTGTATGATTGTGTGTGAAGTAAGCTATGAGAGTACGAAAAGAGATTAACATAACATATTTGGTGACGTAGAAACACTTTGAGGGAAAAATCGTGGGAAGGGGACGGTACCCTTCCAAATCGTCACTAGCAAATAATGTTTAAATCACGAGTACAATGGAGGATTGAAGCTCAATATCTATTGCTAGTTCTAGGATAGTTGTATGGTATTCAGAATGAATCTCTCTTCCCCTTATTCTGCTGTATATAGAGCCAAACCCTAATATGGTTTAACTTGCTTAGCCTCTAAGTCATCTGTCTCATGCATGGGCCGCTACCTTCTGGGCCTCTTGAATCTCTAGATCCCCTCCTTTCAGCTTCACGCGCAATTCTTCCTTGTTGGCGTTCCTTTCCCTTGCTTTCTTACCTTTTGGCTCATATTCTCCTATCTCCATTATTCGGCCTAATAATCATACTAGTGGAATTTAGGCCCAAACAGTTGTGGCCCTAATTTCTTGCGAGACACGCTTCAAACTAGCGAGCAAGAGATTACCAGATTGATTTTGCAAAGTATTTAGCTAAACTATCCGTAATAATCACATCACACTTTTACATTTAACACCCAAATAACTCCCTCTCTCCACTTCACAGCCCAAACCTCCATATCATTCCCTTCAAAAACCCCAAAACCCTTTCCTTTGTAAGCATCACCGTTAATCATTACTTTCAATCTCAATCATCAATTCAATCTCCCACTCTTCTGCCAGAACTCTTGATCTTTCCTCCCCCTCTTCAGGTAACCTATCCTCCTATTTAATCTGTTTCATTCTTTCGAATATGGGCAAGACCCCTCAATCGTCTTCCTCCTCTGCACCAATTCACCTTGCCTCGGACTACTTCCCGTCGTTATACGTCCTCGATCACCCACACACTTGCGACTATACACTTACTTCTGACAAAATTGCTAAAATTAAGGAGTGTTTACGTCTTGGTGTCGATGTCATTATTCACATCCTATCTCCTGGCGAGAAGGTGGATGGGCATCATGAGGGTTGGATATGACTCTACTTGTACCCTTTAAAGCTTGGTTTAAAATTCCCCTTGCCTGAGATAGTTCAAGACTTCCATTTCTTGAACCACCTCCCGGTGGATCAGGTTGCGCCCTACACATGGCACATCCTTCTATGGTCTGTTGCTCTGAGTCAATATCTGAAGCTCAATATTAGTATGGGTGATCTGGCCCACTACTTTGAGATTCGTTTTCTAGGTAAGGGTCAATATACTTTCATAGCGCCGGAGGCGCATTAAATCCTCTCAAATACGCCTATAAGGCAAAGGATGAGGGGTGGTACGAGGAGTTCTTCTTCATCAAGCTGGATTCCATCAATCTTCCCATGGAATACATTTTTGAGTCCTGGGTCCTAACAAAGAGTAAGTCACCCTTTCTTTATTTTGATCTTTTTACCATGCTCACCTTTTACTTTTTGCTTATATGCAGAACCCAATAACCCGGAAGTCTCCGATGATGGTTTTGCGGTGATAGATCATCTGCTCTCGACCCCCCTCAAACTAGAAAATTTCCTGACCTGTTCCCCGGATTCTCTAATACTACCTTCTCGGCCTACTAGCAATCTACCAACACTACCATGTCTTCTGGTGAGTGCCTGCCCCTCAGTTCCGTAAGAATATCTTGTGCATGCTGCGCTTCATGCGTTCTGACTTCTGAAATCCCTTCACTAGGTAGCGCAAAACCGAACTAGTTAAAAGCCCTGATTCAGAGTGCCAAAATGAAATTTTCTAAATGCTCCTCTACCCCCTTCAGAAGGTAGCGCCAAACCGAACTAGTTTGAAGCCCTGATTCAGAGTGCCAAAATGAAATTTGCTAAATGCTCTTTTACCCCCGATACTACTAAGAAAAGACCTGCTGGAGCTTCTCATGCCCTGCTTCAAAGAAGAGATCCGCCGACCCTAATTTCCACTATGCTGCCTTTTCTGCTTCCCGGTCCGTGCCCCAGGCAACAGTAACAGTTCTTTTGTCATGACTACACCCCTCGTCGCCACTTACCTCTGGCTCTGGCCCTTAGGGTTTTAATGTTTTCATCCCCAACGACTTTGGCAACCTGAGATGGAGCCCTTCCGGCCCACCATGGACCATCTTCTCTTTCCTACCATAATGCAAGAATACAATAACATGGAGCCAAAGCTATTGGTGGAGGCTGACGTGGTGAACGCCTTCATGGCGATTTTCCCGAATATCCTTTTCTTTTTTTTCTTATTGCTTTGCTATGGATAACGCATATTTCTTGACTTCTCCACTTGTGCCAGGCTTTCCAGTCTTCGCTCGTCGTTAAGGAGGCAATGAAGAGGGTTCGAACTAAGAGTGCAACAGGAGTAATCAAGGGAAAGCCTAAATTTCATGGTCATGATTAGCCTTACAAGACTCCAAGCTTATGGGTGCTTCAAAGTCACCAAATCCTACTTAAAAGGAATGTGATCGCGGTAGGAACAAGATAAGGGTCATGTTCTTGGCAACATAATTTAAGCTACACTCATTCAATTTTGATGATCTTTATATGGTTGGAAAGCTTAGTGTCTTAGCTATAAAATGAAGTTGGAACCACCACCAGATCAGGTGTGTAGCTTGCCCTATGGTTGCTATAAAACAACATGTACAGAAGAGTCTAATGCATTGTTCCGCCTGACCCCCTCTTACCAAAAGGTCCATAGCTAAATATTAAAGGACGACGTTTGAGTGATTCCAAATGGAGGAAGAAGCTAACTCATTTAGCTTTAAAATGGCACCTTGAGGTACTCATACATCACCCTAAAGAGAAAGTTAAGGCATGGGAAAAACGGTTCTGGCTAGGGTATGTTTGCTGGGCATCTGAGGAAGACCAGTCAGCACTCCAAGTTGAATAACTAACGATCTACTAAATGTTTAGGGGTGATTCTTGTTTGAGGAGAAGGCTAACATCCATAGCTTTCAAATGAGATATCATGGAGATTCAAATTCATCCTGAGCAGAGAGTTATGAGTGTTACAAAATACAATCAGATGAGTCCAAGTTCTATCTGGCCCGGTTCAGGTGGAACATCAAAGAACAATGTCTAAAGGCGACTCCTAACCTGAATTAAGTGATTCCAAGGCCTAATCCTCTTAGTTTAAAGTCTTAGGAAGATAAAAGTCCAGGAGAGTTTTTGCTAATTCACAATAAAAGAGCAGGTTTAGCTAAGTCCACACAAATGGGTCCAGGTGGAACCAATTCTGCACAACCATGAACCAAGGCTGTTTTGAAAGCTATTTTTGGCTAGGCAAGACAATGGCACGACTTGAAAGGCATCCTAACATTGTGTACTTGAGGATGGTAGCTGCCAAGTTCAAGCTCCAAGGTCTTACACATCTTAATTGACCTTCGACAAGAAGACAAAGAGGAGCAGCCTGTTTTTATGCTTTATGCTTTATGCTTTTGTCCTTAGTTTGTTTTTCTGATTTGTATCTTAGTTTTAGGGTAGTTGAACTCCTGCTTATTTTGTGAGCCATTAGATGAAGAATGGACGTCCTAGATCTATATCCCTTGGCTTATATAAGGCTTGCTTTGTAACAAGTTGAAATCAGACTTGATGAATGAATGAAAAATTAAAACCTTTGTTTCCAATTTCTAAACTCATGGCTGTGTGCTTGAGTCCCTTCTTTGCTTAGTGCTAGAAGAGTGTTGAATGACTCTTTGCTGAGTTGCTGGAATCATTCATCACAACCTCTATCCATTGGCTTTGTGCTTTGGAAGAGTACTATCTTGTTCTTACTTCTTTTTCTTACAAATTCAGAAACTTACAACACAAACCCGAGTCCAATTCAAGTCCTTTGTGTCTTCCTTTGTGTGTGTGTCTTACAAGCATTAAAACCTACTGAAATCTATACTTTTCTGAGTATTTACAATGCAATTGGTATCAGAGCTTTGGTTTGAGAGTCATCTTACACCTACCTACATTATAAACACAAAACAACATGTTTTCAAGAGAGGAGTGCACTCTGATTTGTGTGAGTAAATCAGTAGCAATGTTTGTTATGCCTTATGTTCCATGTCAAAGAATGAAACCTTGTGACCTTGGTTCCATCTCCAAGTCCTTAGAAGAAGCTATGGGGAAGTTGCAAGCTCTTACAAAAGGGTATGATGGTGATGTGCTTCCAAAGAAGGCAACCAATAACTATGGTGTTCCAAGGGAGCCTAAACAACTTGATTTGTACCAAGGGAAGTACCACCTGCCACATGAGTGTCCTAAGCCCTCTCCTACCCTTGGTAGCAAAGGTAAAACACAATTACTTCCTTCCTTTAATGGTCAAAACAGTAGAGCATTTGTGTCTTGGTTGTATGATGTTGAATGCTACTTTGAGCACAAGTGTTATTCTGAAAAAAGGAAGCTTGAACTTGTTGTGTCTTGTTTAAAGGATAATGCTTTGTTATGGTATAATACTCTCAATCTTTCAAGGATAAGGAAAGGGAAGGGTATGATTACTTCTTGGTTTAAACTTGAAAGGCACATGAAACAAGAGTATCTACCTTGTTCTACCATGGATGATTTGTGGACTGAACTAAAAGCCCTTAAACAAAGTTCATTGAGTGTCCTTGAATATGCTAAGTTGTTTGAGGAACTACACTTTGTTTGTGATATGAATGTTGAGGTTGTGCAAAAGGGAATTAGATTTTACCATGGCTTGAAATCTGAAATTGCAAAGAGAATTGATTTAGAAGTGTTGTATCCATATGATGATTTGCTTGAGTTAGCCTTATATGTTGAGAAGATCTTAGTAAGGCCTACAAATCATGAGCTCTTAACTAAAGGGGATAGTTTAGAAGCCATCAAAACAGTTGGGAAAGATAAGAGTTTAGGCCAAATGGTTGTTGTGTCATGCTTGGATGTTGCTTGTCCTAAGTCTAAGCTTAAACCAAAGGTCATGAGTACATGTGCTGAAGTGAAACGGTCATGTAGTGCTATCATTGAGAACCCATGCTTTGAAAATAAAACCTCCTTGAACTCAACCTATGAGCCTAATAATGAAGAAGAGGATAGCCTTGTCCTTTCTTGTGGAGCCATCAATGAGCAAGCTACTGATTTGGGTCTTATAGAGGTGATTTTCGACCAAGGACTACTTGAGCTTCAAACCATGAAGTTTGGACAGTCCATGGTCATGTTCAATGGTGGTAGTTGTTGGGAGACGATCAAGGGTGAAGCAAAAGGAGTGTCTTGGGTTGTTCCATTCTCAAGTGTGCCAAAATTGATCTTCTACACAAGCCATGATTCTTTCTTCTTAACTTTCATCTTGAGAGGTATATCTTGTGCTCTTTCATCTCCACACTTTCATTCTTACATGTTCATTAGGTTGCAAGTTAATCTTGCTCATTTGGGTGCTACCTCATACATGTTAAGGAGTGAAATTGATCAATCTAAACACTACTGTCCAGCTACGATCTTCTTGTGTTTTAAGATGAGTAATGTTCAAATTGGTTGGGAGAACTTGTTGGGATTATGTGGAACACCAAGGGGAGGTTCACTACTTGATGTTGCTCAAGTTTTAGTTCATTTGGTGTTGTGTATGATGAGTCCAATGCACAAAAACAATAGCTGCCCACTTGAAGTTTTCTCGTGTTCTACTTGTTGTATAAGCACTTTTTTGGATGCGTGCTATGTGAATGATGCTTGTTTTGATGTGAGTGACCCTTTGTATAACTTGATATCTACTCAAGAGGAGCTGAATGTGAGAGGAGGTACCCTAGGGGCTGATTTGCTTATTGCTTATGCTTCACTTAAGGAGGGTTGGTCACCTAAGGATGTTAGGAGAGTAGTCAATGAGACAAATCAAAACTGTGGTGCAAATTGAACATTTTATTTGTTCTCATTGACTACTCCCGTAACATCCTTCGGTGACCCAACACTCTTTAGTGAAGCACAGCAAGAGCAAATCAGCCCCTAGGGTTAACCTCCTCATCACATTCAGCTCCTCTTCATAGATATCAAGTTTACAAAGGGTCACTCACATCACAACCAGCATCAGTCACATGCAACACATCCAAACGAGTGCTTATACCAACAAGTAGAACTGAGAAGCTTCAAGTGGCAGCTATGTTTTTGTGCATGGGACTCATTCATATACAAACCAAATGAACTAAAACATGCGCAACATCAAGTAGTGAACCTCCCCTTCGTGTTCCACATAATCCACAAGTTCTCACACCATTTTGAGGCCTCATCTCTTAAAACACCAGAAGATCATGCTGGCCAGTATGGTTTAGATGATCAATTTCACTCCTTACATGTATAAGGTAGCACCCAAATGACAAGAATAACTTGTAACCTCATCAACATGTAATAATGAAGTGTGGGGATGCAGTACAAGATATATCTCTCAAGATGAATTTTAATATGCAAGAACATGCCTTGTGTGGAGATCAGATTTGGACACTTGAGCATGAACAACCCAGACACTTCTTTTGCTTCACCTTGATCGACTCCCCACAACTACCACCATTTAACATGACCATGACTGTTCGCAAACTTCATGGTTTGATGCTCAAGTAGTCCTTGGTCGACAATCACCTCTATAGGACCCAAATCAGTAGCTTGCTCATTGATGGCTCCACAAGAAAGGACAAGGCTATTCTCTTCTTCATTAGTAGGCTCATAGGTTGAGTTCAACGAGGTTTTATTTTCAAAACATGGGTTCTCAATGATAGCACTACATGACCGTTTCACTTCAGCACATGTACTCATGACCTTTGGTTTAAGCTTAGACTTAGGACAAGCCACATCCAAGCATGACACAACAACCATTTGGCCTAAACTCTTATCTTTCCCAACTGTTTTGATGGCTTCTAAACTATCCCCTTTAGTTAAGACCTCATGATTTGTAGGCCTTACTAAGATCTTCTCAACATATAAGGCTAACTCAAGCAAATCATCATATGGATACAACACTTCTACATCAATTCTCTTTGCAATTTCAGATTTCAAGCCATGGTAAAATCTAATTCACTTTTGCACAACCTCAACATTCATATCACAAACAAAGTGTAGTTCCTCAAACAACTTAGCATATTCAAGGACACACAATGAACTTTGTTGAAGGGCTTTTAGTTCAGTCCACAAATCCTCCATGGTAGAACAAGGTAGATACTTTTGTTTCATGTTCCTTTTAAGTTTAAACCAAGAACTAATCATACCCTTCCCTTCCATTCTCCTTGAAAGTTTAAGAGTATTATACCATAACAAAGCAAAATCCTGTAAACAAGACACAACAAGTTCAAGCTTCCTTTTTTCAGAATAACACTTGTGCTCAAAGTAGCATTCAACATCATACAACCAAGACACAAATGCTCTACTGTTTTCACCATTAAAGGAAGGAAGTAATGGTGTTTTACCTTTTCTCCCAATGGTAGGAGAGGGCTTAGAACACTCATGTGGCAGGTGGTACTTCCCTTGGTACAAGTCAGGTGGTTTAGGCTCCCTTGGAACACCATAGTTGCTGGTTGTCTTCTTTGGAAGCACATCACCTTCATACCCTTTTGTAAGAGCTTGCAACTTCCCCATAGCTTCTTCTAAGGACTTGGAGATGGAACCAAGGTCACAAGGCTTCATTCTTTGACATGGAACATAAGGCATAACAAACATTGCTACTGATTTACTCACACAAATCAGATTGCACTCCTCTCTTGAAAACAGGTTGTTTTTGTGTTTATAATGTAGGTAGGGAAACATAAACTCACAAACCAAAGCTCTGATACCAATTGCAACGAAAATACTCAGAAAAGTATAGATTTCAGTAGGTTTTATTGCTTGTAAGACACACACACAAATGAAGACACAAAGGACTTGAATTGGACTTGTTGTGGTGTTGAAAGTTTCTGAATTTTATAAGAAAAAGAAGTAAGAACAAGATAGTACTCTTCCAAAGCACAAAGCCAATGGATAGAGGTTGTGATGAATGACTCCAGCAACTCAGCAAAGACTCAAACAACACTCTTCTAGCACTAAGAAAAGAAGGGACTCAAACACACATCCATGAGTTCAGAAATTGGAAACAAGGTTTCAAATTTTAATTCATTCATCAAATCTGCTTTCAACTTGTTACAAAGCAAGCCTTATATAGGCCAAGGGATATAGATCTAGGACGTCCATTCTTCATCTAATGGCTCACAAAATAAGCAGGAGTTTAACTACCCTACAACTAAGATACAAATCAGAAAAACAAACTAAGGACAAAAGCATAAAGCATAAAGCATAAAAACAGGATGCTCCTCTTTGTCTTCTTGTAGAAGGTCAATTAAGATGTGTAAGACCTTGGAGCTTGAGCTTGGCAGCTACCATCCTCAAGTACACAATGTTAGGATGCCTTTCAAGTCGTTCCATTGTCTTGCCTAGCCAAAAATAGCTTTCAAAACAGCCTTGGTTCATGGTTGTGCAGAATTGGTTCCACGTGGACCCATTTGTTTGGACTTAGCTAAACCTGATCTTTTATTGTGAATTAGCAAAAACTCTCCTGGACTTTTATCTTCCTAAGACTTTAAACTAAGAGGAGTAGGCCTTGGAATCACTTAATTCAGGTTAGGGGTCGCCTTTAGACATTGTTCTTTGATGTTCCACCTGAACCGGGCCAGATAGAACTTGGACTCATCTGATTGTATTTTGTAACACTCATAACTCTCTGCTCAAGATGAATTTGAATCTCCATGATATCGCATTTGAAAGCTATGGATGTTAGCTTTCTCCTAAAACAAGAATCACCCCTAAACATTTAGTAGATCTTTAGTTATTCAACTTGGAGTACTGATTGGTCTTCTTCAGATGCCCAGCAAACATACCCTAGCCAGAACCGTTTTTCACATGCCTTAACTTTCTCTTTAAGATGATGTAGGAGTACCTCAAGGTGCCATTTTAAAGCTAAATGAGTTATCTTCTTCCTCCATTTGGAATCACTCAAAGGTCGTCCTCTTATATTCAGCTATGGACCTTTTGGTAAGAGGGGGTCAGGCGGAACAATGCATTAGACTCTTCTGTACATGCTCTTTTATAGCAACCATAGGGCAAGCTACACACCTGATATGGTGGTGGTTCCAACTTCACTTTGTAGCTAAGACACTAAGCTTTCCAATCATATAAAGATCATCAAAATTGAATGAGTGTAGCTTAAATTATGTTGCCAAGAACATGACCCTTATCTTGTTCCTGCTGCGATCACATTCCTTTTAAGTAGGATTTGGTGACTTTGAAGCACCCATAAGCTTGGAATCTTGTAAGGCTAATCATGACCATGAAATTTAGGCTTTCCCTTGATTACTCCTGTTGCAAACTCCCTTTCTTCAAAAGAATTTGCCCTCAAATTCTTGTGGATCAAAATGAAGAGACTTGCTGCCAAGGAGCTTGTTCTTCTAACCCTCAAAGATCAAGTACAACTCTAAGTAATAGACTCTCATGGCCTCCTCCTGGATCATATACTAGAATGGTAAATGGCAAAAGATATGTTGTACCATTCCCAACTTTAGATTGCATACTCAACCAAGTAGTGCTTGTTCCTCCTGGATCAAATGCGAGGTGTATGACATCCTCCCTAGACTTCATATGTACCCTTATTCTTCTTGTAGTATTATGAGCTTGTCTATCATTTGGGGATTGTGTTCCACCTGGATGAAATGTACTCATAGCAAGCTTTGTACGCAACCTCCTATCAAGTATCCCAATACTTGTGGTACCCAAATCAAAATGTTCATATTTGCACCCAAAGTTTGATTTGTTCTCATTGACTACTCCCTTAACATCCTTAGGTGACCAACACTCTTTAAGTGAAGCATAAGCAAGAAGCAAATCAGCCCCTAGGGTACCTCTTCTCACATTCAGCTCCTCTTCAGTAGATATCAAGTTATACAAAGGGTCACTCACATCAAAACAAGCATCATTCACATAGCACACATCCAAACGAGTGCTTATACAACAAGTAGAACACGAGAAAGCTTCAAGTGGGCAGCTATTGTTTTTGTGCATTGAACTCATCATATACAACACCAAATGAACTAAAACTTGAGCAACACCAAGTAGTGAACCTCCCCTTGGTGTTCCACATAATATCAACAAGTTCTCACAACCATTTTGAGCATTACTCATCTTAAAACACAAGAAGATCATAGCTAGACAGTAGGGTTTAGATTGATCAATTTCACTCCTTAACATGTATGAGGTAGCACCCAAATGAGCAAGAATAACTTGTAACCTCATCAACATGTAATAATGAAAGTGTGGGGATGCAAGAGTACAAGATATACCTCCCAATATGAAATTTAAGATGCAAGAATCATGCCTTGTGTAGGGGATCAGATTTGGCACACTTGAGCATGGAACAACCCAAGACACTTCTTTTGCTTCACCCTTGATCGACTCCCAACAACTACCACCATTGAACATGACCATGGACTGTCCAAACTTCATGGTTTGAAGATCAAGTAGTCCTTGGTCGACAATCACCTCTATAGGACCCAAATCAGTAGCTTGCTTATTGATGGCTCCACAAGAAAGGACAAGGCTATTCTCTTCTTCATTAGTAGGCTCATAGGTTGAGTTCAAGGAGGTTTTATTTTCAAAACATGGGTTCTCAATGATAGCACTACATGACCGTTTCACTTCAGCACATGTACTCATGACCTTTGGTTTACGCTTAGACTTAGGACAAGCAACATCCAAGCATGACACAACAACCATTTGGCCTAAACTCTTATCTTTCCCAACTGTTTTGATGGCTTCTAAACTATCCCCTTTAGTTAAGACCTCATGATTTGTAGGCCTTACTAAGATCTGCTCAACATATAAGGCTAACTCAAGCAAATCATCATATGGATACAACACTTCTACATCAATTCTCTTTGCAATTTCAGCTTTCAAGCCATGGTAAAATCTAATTCCCTTTTGCACAACCTCAACATTCATATCACAAACAAAGTGTAGTTCCTCAAACAACTTAGCATATTCAAGGACACACAATGAACTGTGTTTAAGGGCTTTTAGTTCAGTCCACAAATCCTCCATGGTAGAACAAGGTAGATACTCTTGTTTTATGTTCCTTTTAAGTTTAAACCAAGAACTAATCATACCCTTCCCTTCCATTCTCCTTGAACGTTTAAGAGTATTTTACCATAACAAAGCAAAATCCTTTAAACAAGACACAACAAGTTCAAGCTTCCTTTTTTCAGAATAACACTTGTGCTCAAAGTAGTATTCAACATCATACAACCAAGACACAAATGCTCTACTGTTTTCACCATTAAAGGAAGGAAGTAATGGTGTTTTACCTTTGCTCTCAATGGTAGGAGAGGGCTTAGAACACTCATTTGGCAGGTGGTACTTCCCTTGGTACAAATCAGGTGGTTTAGGCTCCCTTGGAACACCATAGTTGCTGGTTGTCTTCTTTGGAAGCACATCACCTTCATACCCTTTTGTAAGAGCTTGCAACTTCCCCATAGCTTCTTCTAAGGACTTGGAGATGGAACCAAGGTCACAAGGCTTCATTCTTTGACATGGAACATAAGGCATTACAAACATTGCTACTGATTTACTCACACAAATCAGATTGCACTCCTCTCTTGAAAAAAGGTTGTTTTGTGTTTATAATGTAGGTAGGTGTAAGATGACTCTCAAACCAAAGCTCTGATAACCAATTGCAACGAAAATACTCAGGAAAGTAGAGATTTATGTAGGTTTTATTGCTTGTAAGACACACACACAAATGAAGACACAAAGGACTTGAATTGGACTTGTTGTTGTGTTGAAAGTTTATGAATTTTATAAGAAAATGAAGTAAGAACAAGATAGTACTCTTCCAAAGCACAAAGCCAATGGATAGAGGTTGTGATGAATGACTCCAGCAACTCAGCAAAGACTCAAACAACACTCTTCTAGCACTAAGCAAAGAAGGGACTCAAGCACATAGCCATGAGTTTAGAAATTGGAAACAAAGGTTTCAATTTTTCATTCATTCATCAAAACTGATTTCATTAGGTTACAAAGCAAGGCTTATATAGGCCAAGAGATACACATCTAAGGGTCTCAAATGCATCATCTAATGTACAAGAAAGTCGTGGCCTTGGCCTTACACAAATCAGAAAAAACAAACTAAGGACAAAAGCATAAAGCATAAAGCATAAAGCATAAAAACAGGCTGCTCCTCTTTGTCTTCTTGTAGAAGGTCAATTAAGATGTGTAAGACCTTGGAGCTTGAGCTTGTCAGCTACCATCCTCAAGTACACAATGTTAAGATGCCTTTCAAGTCGTGCCATTCTCTTGCCTAGCCAAAAATAGCTTTCAAAACAGCCTTGGTTCATGGTTGTGCAGAATTGGTTCCACCTGGACCCATTTGTTTGGACTTAGCTAAACCTGCTCTTTTATTGTGAATTAGCAAAAACTCTCCTGGACTTTTATCTTCCTAAGACTTTAAAATAAGAGGATTAGGCCTTGTAATCACTTAATTCAGGTTAGGAGTCGCCTTTAGACATTGTTCTTTGATGTTCCACCTGAACCGGGCCAGATAGAACTTGGACTCATCTGATTGTATTTTGTAACACTCATAACTCTCTGCTCAGGATGAATTTGAATCTCCATGATATCTCATTTGAAAGATATGGATGTTAGCTTTCTTCTGAAACAAGAATTACCCCTAAAAACATAGTAGATCTTTAGTTATTCAACTTGGAGTGCTGACTGGTCTTCCTCACATGCCTAGCAAACATACCCTAGCCAGAACCGTTTTTCACATGCCTTAACTTTCTCTTTAGGATGATGTAGGAGTACCCCAAGGTGCCATTTTAAAGCTAAATGAGTTATCTTCTTCCTCCATTTGGAATCACTCAAAGGGCGTCCTCCAATATTCTGCTATGGACCTTTTGGTAAGAGGGGGTCAGGCGGAACAATGCATTAGACTCTTCTGTACATGCTGTTTTATAGCAACCATAGGGCAAGCTACACACCTGATATGGTGGTGGTTCCAACTTCATTTTGTATCTAAGACACTAAGCTTTCCAACCATATAAAGATCATCAAAATTGAATGAGTGTAGCTTAAATTATGTTGCCAAGAACATGACCCTTATCTTGTTCCTGCTGCGATCACATTTGCTTTAAGTAGGATTTGGTGCCTTTGAAGCACCCATAAGCTTGGAGTCTTGTAAGGCTAATCATGACCATGAAATTTAGGCTTTCCCTTGATTACTCCTGTTGCAAACTCCCTTTCTTCAAAAGAATTTGCCCTCAAATTCTTGTGGATCAAAATGAAGAGACTTGCTGCCAAGGAGCTTGTTCTTCTAACCATCAAAGATCAAGTACAACTCTAAGTAATAGACTGTCATGGCCTCCTCCTGGATCATATACTAGAATGGTAAATGGCAAAAGATATGTTGTACCATTCCCAACTTTAGATTGCATACTCAACCAAATAGTATTTGTTCCTCCTGGATCAAATGCGAGGTGTATGACATCCTCCCTAGACTTCATATGTACCCTTATTCTTCTTGTAGTATCATGAGCTTGTCTATCATTTGGGGATTGTGTTCCACCTGGATGAAATGTACTCATAGCAAGCTTTGTACTCAACCTCCTATCAAGTATCCCAATACTTGTGGTACCCAAATCAAAATGTTCATATTTGCACCCCAAGTTTGATTTGTTCTCATTGACTACTCCCTTAACATCCTTAGGTGACCAACACTCTTTAAGTGAAGCACAAGCAAGAAGCAAATCAGCCCCTAGGGTACCTCCTCTCACATTCAGCTCCTCTTCAGTAGATATCAAGTTATACAAAGGGTCACTCACATCAAAACAAGCATCATTCACATAGCACACATCCAAACGAGTGCTTATACAACAAGTAGAACATGAGAAAGCTTCAAGTGGGCAGCTATTGTTTTTGTGCATTGGACTCATCATATACAACACCAAATGAACTAAAACATGAGCAACATCAAGTAGTGAACCTCCCCTTCGTGTTCCACATAATCCCAACAAGTTCTCACAACCATTTTGAGCATCATCATCTTAAAACACAAGAAGATCATAGCTGGACAGTAGGGTTTAGATTGATCAATTTCACTCCTTAACATGTATAAGGTTGCACCCAAATGAGCAAGAATAACTTGTAACCTCATCAACATGTAATAATGAAAGTGTGGGGATGCAAGAGTACAAGATATATCTCTCAAGATGAAATTTAAGATGCAAGAATCATGCCTTGTGTAGGAGATCAGATTTGGCACACTTGAGCATGGAACAACCCAAGACACTTCTTTTGCTTCACCCTTGATCGACTCCCAACAACTACCACCATTGAACATGACCATGGACTGTCCAAACTTCATGGTTTGATGCTCAAGTAGTCCTTGGTCGACAATCACCTCTATAGGACCCAAATCAGTAGCTTGCTCATTGATGGCTCCACAAGAAAGGACAAGGCTATTCTCTTCTTCATTAGTAGGCTCATAGGTTGAGTTCAAGGAGGTTTTATTTTCAAAACATGGGTTCTTAATGATAGCACTACATGACCGTTTCACTTCAGCACATGTACTCATGACCTTTGGTTTAAGCTGAGACTTAGGACAAGCAACATCCAAGTCATGACACAACAACCATTTGGGCCTAAACTCTTATCTTTTCCAACTGTTTTTGATGGCTTCTAAACTATCCCCCTTTAGTTAAGACCCCCTCATGATTTTGTAGGCCTTTACTAAGATCTCTCAACATATAAGCTACTCAAGCAACTCAGCTATTGGATACACCACTTCTACTCAATTCTCTTGGCCATTTCCATATTTTCAAGCCATGGTAAAATCTAATCCCTTTTTGCCACTCACCATTCCTATCACAAACAGTGTAGTTCCTCAAACAACTTAGCATGTTCAAGGACACACATGAAGCTTGTTTAAGGGCTTTTGTTCAGTCCACAAATCCCCATGGTTAGAACAAGGTAGATACTCTTGTTTTATGTTCCTTTTAAGTTTAAACCAAGAACTAATCATACCCTTCCCTTCCATTCTCCTTGAACGTTTAAGAGTATTTTACCATAACAAAGCAAAATCCTTTAAACAAGGCACAACAAGTTCAAGCTTCCTTTTTTCAGAATAACACTTGTGCTCAAAGTCGCATTCAACATCATACAACCAAGACACAAATGCTCTACTGTTTTCACCATTAAAGGAAGGAAGTAATGGTGTTTTACCTTTGCTCTCAATGGTAGGAGAGGGCTTAGAACACTCATTTGGCAGGTGGTACTTCCCTTGGTACAAATCAGGTGGTTTAGGCTCCCTTGGAACACCATAGTTGCTGGTTCTCTTCTTTGGAAGCACATCACCTTCATACCCTTTTGTAAGAGCTTGCAACTTCCCCCTAGCTTCTTCTAAGGACTTGGAGATGGAACCAAGGTCACAAGGCTTCATTGTTTGACATGGAACATAAGGCATAACAAACATTGCTACTGATTTACTCACACAAATCAGATTGCACTCCTCTCTTGAAAACATGTTGTTTTGTGTTTATAATGTAGGTAGGTGTAAGATGACTCTCAAACCAAAGCTCTGATAACCAATTGCAATGTAAATACTCAGGAAAGTAGAGATTTATGTAGGTTTTATTGCTTGTAAGACACACACACAAATGAAGACACAAAGGACTTGAATTGGACTTGTTGTTGTGTTGAAAATTTCTGAATTTTATAAGAAAATGAAGTAAGAACAAGATAGTACTCTTCCAAAGCACAAAGCCAATGGATAGAGGTTGTGATGAATGACTCCAGCAACTCAGCAAAGACTCAAACAACACTCTTCTAGCACTAAGCAAAGAAGGGACTCAAACACACAGCCATGCGTTTAGAAATTGGAAACAAGGTTTCAAATTTTAATTCATTCATCAAATCTGCTTTCAACTTGTTACAAAGCAAGCCTTATATAGGCCAAGGGATATAGATCTAGGACGTCCATTCTTCATCTAATGGCTCACAAAATAAGTAGGAGTTCAACTACCCTACAACTAAGATACAAATCAGAAAAACAAACTAAGGACAAAAGCATAAAGCATAAAGCATAAAAACAGGCTGCTCCTCTTTGTCTTCTTGTAGAAGGTCAATTAAGATGTGTAAGACCTTGGAACATGAGCTTGGCAGCTACCATCCTCAAGTACACAATGTTAGGATGCCTTTCAATTCGTTCCATTGTCTTGCCTAGCCAAAAATAGCTTTCAAAACAGCCTTGGTTCATGGTTGTGCAGAATTGGTTCCACCTGGACCCATTTGTTTGGACTTAGCTAAACCTGCTCTTTTATTGTGAATTAGCAAAAACTCTCCTGGACTTTTATCTTCCTAAGACTTTAAACTAAGGGGATTAGGACTTGGAATCACTTAATTCAGGTTAGGGGTCGCCTTTAGACATTGTTCTTTGATGTTCCACCTGAACCGGGCCAGATAGAACTTGGACTCATCTGATTGTATTTTGTAACACTCATAACTCTCTCCTCAGGATGAATTTGAATCTCCATGATATCTCATTTGCAATATATGGAAGTTAGCTTTCTCCTCAAACAAGAATCACCCCTAAACATTTAGTAGATCATTAGTTATTCAACTTGGAGTGCTGACTGGTCTTCCTCAGATGCCCAGCAAACATACCCTACCCAGAACCGTTTTTCACATGCCTTAACTTTCTCTTTAGGATGATGTAGGAGTACCTCAAGGTGCCATTTTAAAGCTCAATGAGTTAGCTTCTTCCTCCATTTGGAATCACTCAAAGGTCGTCCTCCAATATTCAGCTATGGACCTTTTGGTAAGAGGTGGTCAGGCGGAACAATGCATTAGACTCTTCTGTACATGATGTTTTATAGCAACCATAGGGAAAGCTAAACACCTGATATGGTGGTGGTTCCAACTTCATTTTGTAGCTAAGACATTAAGCTTTCCAACCATGTAAAGATCATCAAAATTGAATGAGTGTAGCTTAAATTATGTTGCCAAGAACATGACCCTTATCTTGTTCCTGCTGCGATCACATTCCTTTTAAGTAGGATTTGGTGACTTTGAAGCACCCATAAGCTTGGAATCTTGTAAGGCTAATCATGACCATGAAATTTAGGCTTTCCCTTGATTACTCCTATTGCAATGATGATGTAAAAACCATTTCACATCTTTTTGCTTTTT